>VMDO01003671.1:127951-138936 GCA_007922755.1 Pedetes capensis
CCCGTGGAAGCAGCAGTCAAGAAATCCAAAGACGCATTGCTCTAGGAAAAGCTGTGGCAAAAGATCTCTTTAGAGTATTGAAAAGCAAAGATGTCACATTGAAGACGAAGGTGGGTCTGACTCATGCCATGGTATTTTCAGTGGCATCATATGGTTGTGAAAGCTGGACATTGAACAAGAGAGACAGAAAAAGAATTGACGCTTTTGAATTGTGGTGCTGGAGACGTCTATTGAATATACCATGGACTGCCAAAAGAACCAATAGATCTGTCCTACAAGAAGTGCAACCAAAGTGCTTCTTGGAAACAAGAATGCCCAGACTGTGTCTTACATATTTCGGACATGTAGTCAGGAGAGATCAATCCCTAAAGAAAGAGATCATGTTTGGGAGTGTGGCAGGTCAATGTAAAAGAGGAAAACCCTCCACCAGATGGATTGACACAGTGTCTGCAACAATGGGCTTAAACATAAATAAGATCGTGTGCCTGGCACAGAATTGGGAAGTGTTTCAATCTGCTGTACATAGGGTTGCTATGAGTCAGACTCGACTCAACGGCACCTAGTAACAACAACAAGGCTGATTCTGTAATTTGGCTATTGCGAATAGTGCCAAGATGAACATAGATGTGAAAGTATTTCTGTTGTATGCTGACTTAGAGTCCTCTGGGAAGATACTTGAGAGTAGTATACCTGGATCATATTGTTGTTGTTGTTAGGTGTCGTGCAGTTGGTGTCTGTCTCATAGCAACCATATGCATAACACTTGATTTTCAATGGGTGATTGTTTTTGGGGAGTGGGTTGCTGGGCCTTTCTCCCAAACCTCCAGCACCTGGTGTTCCTAAGTTGTTTCCCATCCAAATACTAACCAGTCTGACCATGCTTAGCTTCTGAGGTCTGACAGAACTGGGCACCACAGTAGTACAGCTGCAGGCCTGGGTCATATAGTGGTTCTATTTTTAGTTTTTTGGGAACTTTCATACTGATTTCCCTAGTGGCCAGATGAATTTACATTCCCAACAGCAGTGTGTAAGAGTTCCCTTGTGGGATTGGATTTTTTTTTTTTTTTTTTATCAGACATGGGATATGTCAGAGAAAAAAATAAGTTGTAGCAATGCAAGTATTATAAAAAAGAAATATGAAATAGTAACTTTTTCAAAGGCAGCTAGTGTTACTTTTCCTTGATGAATCTACTTATTTTTACTGGTATCCAAAATAAAGCTATTTGTCAATTCATATCTATTAATTTGGCACAAAGTAGTAATTTAAACAGATAAAAACAATGGGTGGAAGAAAATCATCACTTAAACCAGATCACAGAACCAAAGAATGACACAATTTTCACTGCATGTCTCCTCAAGTTAAAGACTTCATTAGTACCTGTATTGCACTTGGTTAATTTTATTTATTTATTTATTTATTTATTTATTTATTTATTTATTCATTTATTTATTTATTTTCTATAGTAAGAAGATTTTCTTCTTTATAAATGTTGATGGGGTACAGAGTATTAAGACTTTTTCTATTTCCATTATGCAACTATTACATTACCACTTTTGGATATACTTTCATTACCTTACATATTTTACAGAACCATTGATTAATATGAAGTAAAGATTGTATGCACTCATGGCTTATATTCTCATTGATTGTTTTGTTTCTCATAGTTTTCCCCATGTGTTTTTACAATTGCATCTTATATTTTGAGATTTCTCTCTCTCTCTTTCCCCCTTTTTCCTTCTACATTATTTCACCTCCCATTACTTGCAGCCCCCGCCTTGCTCCCACCTGCCGATCCCCTCCCTCTTCTTTCTACCTCGTTTGTATTTTCTCTTATATAAGTATTATTGTTCATTTTTATATATCTGCATATTTATAGATTTTTTTTCTTCCTTTAAGTTAGATTTAGTCTCCACATATAAGTGAGAACATATGGTATTTCTCTTCTTGAATCTGGGTTTGTTTGCTTAAGATTATATTCTTCAGTTCCACCCATTTTGCTGCAAATGACATAATTTTTACTCTTCCTTATTGCTGAGTAATATTCCACTGTGTATATATACCACAATTTTTCAATATATTCCTTTGTTGATGGACATCTTATTTGATTCCATACCCTTGCAATTGTGAAGAGTGCTGCATTAAACACTGAAGTGCAAGTGTCCCTGTGGTATGATGACTTGTCTTCTTTTGAGTATATTCTCAGTAGTGGTATAGTTAGGTCATATGTTAGTTCTTTTCTTAGTTTCCTAAGGTTCCTCCATATTGATTTCCAAAGTGGCTGAACTAATTTACAGTCCCATCAGCAATGTAAAAGAGTTGCTTTTTCTCCAAATCCTTGCCAGCATTTGTTGTCATTTATTTTGTTAATCTTGACCAACCTTACTAAAGTGAGATAGAATCTCAATGTTATTTTGATTTGCATTTCCCTAATGGCTAGGAATATTGAGTAATTTTTCTTGTGTTTATTGGCCATTCTTCAAAAAAGTCAACAAAATTGACATTCCTTAAGCTAGAGTCACCAAAAAGAAAGAGAGAAAATGCCCAAATTAAAAAATCAGAGATCACAAAGGGGAGATAAGGATGGATACCAATGAAGTCTAGAAGATCATTAGAAACTACTTTGAAAAACTGTATTGCCCAAAAAATGAAAATGCAGAAGAAATGGACAAATTCCTTAGCACATATGAATTACCAAAACTAAGCCTGGAGGACATAAGCAAATTAAACAGACCCACTATATTAGCTGAATTAGAGACAATAATAAAAACCCTCCCAACCAGGAAAGGCCCAGGTCCTGATGGGTTCACAACTGAATTCTTTCAAACCTTCAAAGAGGAATTAATACCTATTCTTCTCAAATTATTTCATAAAATAGAAAAGGAAGGGATACTTAAACTCTATGAGGCTAGTATTACCCTGATACCAAAAGTGGTTAAGGACTCTTCAAAAAAGAGAATTATGAACAATTTCCCTTATGAACATTGATGCAAAAAATCTTCCATAAAATTCTGACAAACTGAATTCAGCAACACATAAAAAAGATCATACACTATGATCATGTGGGCTTCATTCCACAGCTGCAAGCCTGCTTTAAAATATTAAAATCAATGTAATTCAACCTATCAAGAGATTGGCAGGCAGAAATCCCATGATCATCTCAACTGATGGTGAGAAAGCCTTTAACAAAGTGCAACATCCTTTCATGATAAAGTCCTGAAGAAATTGGGTATAGTAGGAACACATCTCAAAATCATAAAGGCCATTTATGACAAATCTACAGCCAACATCATATTATATGGGGAAAAATTAAAACCATTCCAAAACCAGGACCAAGACAAGGATGTCCACTCTCCTCTCTTATTCAATATTGTGATTAATTCCTGGGCAGAGCAATCAGACAAGAGAAGGAAATTAAAAGAATACAGATAGGAAAAGAAGAGGTCAAATTATCCTTATTCGCAGATGACATGATCTTATTTATACCTAAAAGACCCCCAAAATTTCATTAGAAAACTCTTAGAGCTAGTTTGCTTCTTCAGCAAAGTAGCAGGGTACAAAATTAAAACTCAAAAATCAGTAGGGTGGCTTTATACTAAGAGTGAACAGGAAGAGAAGGAAATCAAGAAAACTATTCACAATAACACAACAAAGATTAAATATTTATGAATCAACTTAGCCAAAGACCCTAAAGACCTCTTTAATGAAAACTTCAAAATTTTAAAGAAAAAAATAGCAGAAGATACTAAAAGATGGAAGGACCTCCCTTGCTCATGGATCAGGAGAATTAATGTTGTGAAAATGTCTATACTACCAAAGTGATTTACATATTTAATGCAATCCCCTTAAAAATTCCAGTGATAGACTTTTCAGAAATAGAAAAAACAATCCTAAAATCCTTATGGAGGCACAAAATACTGCATATAGCCAAAACAATCCCAAGTAGCAAAAATAGTTCAGGAAGAATCACAATACCTGTCTTCAAACTTTATTATAAGGCCATAGTGGGAAAAAAAGCTTGGTACTGGTATAAAAATAGGCCTGAAGATAAATGGAACAGAATTGAAGACCCAGAGATACACCCACATACTACAGCCACCTGATTTTTGACAAAGGGTCTAATGATGTTCAATGAAGGAAAGATAGCCTCTTCAACACATGATGCTGGGAAAACTGGATATCAGAAGACTAAAAATAGACCCATATCTCTCAGTCTATGCCAGAGTCAACTCAAAATGAATCAGAGACCTTAATATAAAACTAGAAACTACTAGAAGAAAAGATAGAGAATATACTCCAACACATAGGCATAGGCAAGTATTTCCTCAACAAGACTCCAATTGCCCAGAAAACTGCACCTAATATCAATAAGTGGGATTACATAAAACTAAAATTCTTCTGTACAGTAAAGGAAACACTTAACAGAGCCCAAAGAATGGGAGAAAATTTTTGCATCTTACACATCTGAAAGAGGACTAATTTCTAGAATATCCAAAGAACTTAAGAGATCAAACACCAAGACAACAAATAAACAAATAAATAAATAGGCAAGGAACTGGGCAGACAGTCCTCAAATGAAGGGATTGGATTTTTAAATAAAAGTGAGGTTATCGCCCTCTTGCACTCTCTTTTTCTCACAATGTGATGCCTTCTGCTGGGCTATGTTGTAGCAAAAAGGCCCTAACAAAATTCAGGCCCTTGATCTTGGAATTTTCAGCTCCCAGAACTGTAAGAAATATTGGTTCACTATAAATTATCCAGTTATAAATTATCCATTATAAGTTAGCATTAGATGGACCAAGGCAGGTTTTAATTTTAAACATTCTACAGATTGATTTTCATCATTGGTCATATCTTCATGGTCCAAAGAAAATACATTTGAGTTGGTTCTGAAATACTCTGATGAAATGAAGGGAAAAAGAGCCTCTTAAGCTAAGGGCACAGTGAGAGCAAATGTAGGAAGGCAAGGTATTGCACTGTATACAGAGAAAATGGCAAGTACTATAATGAGACTAGTGTGTATGGCTTTAATAATATTGTGATGGAACACACAATTAGAAATATACTTTGAAGCCAGGTGGTAGAAGACCCCGAATGAGACCAAGGACTTGAATTTTATTTATTGAACAGGAAGATTTTTAAAGATGAAAGTGATCTGACCTATGTATTGGGAAGGTAGTTTATAAAATAATAAATGTAATTATGGTGTACAGAACTTTCATATAAATACAGAGTTCTAGAGTTTGCATAGATTTCTGTCTACTTAAAAAACGTTTGTTTCTACAGAGTGACATAGATAATGTCCCGTGCCCAGATTGTAACAGCTGCTTGGTGACATGAACAATTTTCATAACAAGCTTTACTAACTATTCTTTATGTTTCTTCCCACAATTTTCTACTCCTAGAGACCCAATGGTCTGCAGTGCTACCATTGTGGTATCTGATCCCATCAGATCTCAGAAGCTAAGCAGGATTGGGCTTGGTTAGTACTTGGATGGGAGATAGCCTGGGAACACCAGGTATTGTTGGTTTGGGAGAAGGACCCTGTAACCCACTTACCCCCCCGAACAATCAGCCATCAAAAACCCTATGAATAGCAGAGAAGCACTGAAATAGTGTTTTGCTACTGTTGTATATAGGGTTGCTATGAGTTGGACACCAACTCAATAGCATCTAACAACAACAGAGACCTAAAGTGCTTTTTCTTACTCTTGTCATTTCTCTAAAAGTTTATTGTTCTTTGTTTTAGATGATATATAAGCTAGAATTCAAAGCTACCTTTTGAGAATTACTCATTCCCTGGGTATTTCCTATGTATGTATGAAATACACTTGCTAATAAGTGTCTGCTTATTTTTCTCTTATTAATCTGTCTTTTGTGATAGATTCATTCTAACTACAAATGGAGAAAGAGCAGAAGAGAAAATTATATTTTGCTCCCATACAAGGTAAGCCAGACAGTTTCTGTTCTTATGGGTATTCTGGCTTACTTTATTATTTTTACAAAGTTATAATTATATATTTATATCCCATTTTAAAAATTAATATTAAATTAACATATATTCACTTACTATGCTATTATAGATGTTCCATTTGCATATTATTTTACATTTTTGGTAATACTTTGTCTTCTGTTGGTATATATTTAGATGGCTCCCAATATTTTTGCTATTATAAACAACTTGGCAGTAAATAACATGTGTAATTTTCCATACTTTTCATATTTCTTTCTTTACAAAGGATTTCTACAAGGATTGCAGAGCCAAAGGGAGTAAACATTAAGGCTTCTGATAGTGGGTATGGTTTAACAAAATTTGCATACATTTCTTCTCTATTCAGCAGTATGAGAAATTTATGTCACTATATTGGGTATTACTATTAAAAATTAACTTGACAGGTGAAAAAAAGTAGCCTCAATCTTTAATTAGAAAGGACTATTAGGTCACTCTAGTTGCCAGAAAATGAATAGGATATCTTGTGCTTTTGTGAATTTCTATGGTCTTGGTTTTTCCCTAAGTTATTTTGGTTCTTTTTACTATGGCAGTAGTCCAAAGTGATCACTAATTAAAATGCACTATATTATTGATTATGGAGACATGGTCATTTGATAAGGAAACACTATATGTGAAATAAACTATAAATAATCAAAATAAGATATAATTAGAAATGGTAAAGAGGCTTATAATATTTAATGACAAGAATCACCAAAAAGACGAACAACAACACCTTCAAAGCAGAAAGGAAGGAAACTGAACATAGCAGTTCAAAGAGGCAGAGCAGGTCACCAGGGCTTCTGATAGAGATATGCCACAGTATTAATTGCTTTGTTAGAAGAGAAACGACCTAAAAATATGTGAACGATCCTAGGCCCTAGAGGTACTAATGGCAGTGGAAATGGTTGCCATGACAACAGCAAGAAAAAGTCAACCAAAGGAATTACTAATACATATGAGTGTAAATGTGTCTGACATTGAATAATGTGAGCCGATTGCTTGGCAGATTCCAACACTATTTTTGAACCTGAAAAAAAAAAAAGCATTTTGGCATTCATCACATACTGAGTTATTCTATGGATTTTATGGTAAGAGATAATTAACTTTTTCATGATAGGTGGGCTTGATTTTAAGAATAACTTATAAGAATATCATAGAAACATTAGAAGAGATTTTCAAAAGAAAAAAGAAATTGCTTGTCATCCTCCCTGTCGGTACAACAGCTTGCCTATTCCTTTTTTGCCCCTACATCCCACTGTATTTTAATATATCTGTAATCTCAGTGTTCTGACAGTTTACATTCTGTTATCATTTACTTTCATGTTTAAAGCATTTTCCATATTTTTAAACCATCTTCATAATTATCAATTAAAATTTTGAGGCACAATAGCTCATCACTGCATTGTGTCATTTGACCTATGTTTCACGTATTCAAAGGTATTTATGTATTATTGACAAGTGTTTAGGCAATGCAGAGGGAATAGATAGAGTTCACATGAATGTTACTGAAATGTAAACTCTCAATATTACATACATTTGAGTTTTTGTTTGGAGCATGTTGCATTACAGGACACATATATCTGTTAGCTGGAAGGTGAGAAGGTCACCGGTTCTTGATTATTAGCTAGTGCCAACAATTAATAGGATAGGGGAGAATGCTTTTCTCATTATGGTGCATATTGCTTTATAATGCACATCTGCTCCCATACCCTGGGCTCTGCTATAAACCCCTAGTGTTTTTCTGAAAAACCATTTCTTACCCCAAATGAATCTGTCAATAATAATTACTATGGTGAAAGCAAAAACCCAGCTAACATGATTGAATCATTCCCTCATAGTCTGCAATGAAGAAAAGTAACTGTATATCATAAAATGACAATTGTCACCTACATTTTCAGTAAATCAACTATCTTTTTCATGCTGCATTGGAAGGGTTTCTGCTTGGACTCATATGCTGTACCATTCATCTTATTTTGTGTGCATAATAGTGCTACTGGCTCAGCATAACTGTGTCAGTGTTTCAGGTTGTTAATAGAGCTGTTTGCTTCCATGAAGATGCCTTCTGAATATATGGTGGTTCTACTATCTGCACACATGACTAGAAAATCAAGGGGCAGCCTTGTAAGTCACTATGTAGAGGTATTGCTTGAACTTGGGGGTTCAATTCTAGCTTAAAACCCATGATGATAGATTAATGGCAGATTGCAAGTGGAATCAATTGCTATCAAAGCTACCGTTTTCATGATCATTTAATTACTAAAGAATTGTGCTAATTTGTGTTGACTAAGGGATGTTGCCTGCAGCCATACCAATGTGGCATCTGATCCCATCAGATCTTGGAAGCTAAGCAGGGTTGGGCCTGGTTAATACTTGGATGGGAGACTGCCTGGGAACACCAGTGCTGTAAGTGTGGGAGAAGAACCCAGCAATCCACTCCCAAAAAACAATCAGACATTGAAAACCCTATAAATAGCAGAGAAGCCCTAACAATAGTGTTTCATCAACTGCATGTAGGGTCACTATGAGTTGGACACCAACTTGACAGCACCTAACAACAACCACAACAACAAGGGATGCTGGTTTTGTGTAGTTGGTTAAAACATCTGATAAAGAATTTTACTCATAAACGAACATTTTTGCATTTCAATAATTTATTGACTAGAAGGAAGAATAGAAAGATTTGAGGAGATAAAGGAATAAACAAGAAGGGATTAGGAGAATGGGGTGCACACTGACAAAAGCAAATAAAGAAATAAGATGAGGTAATTGGTCCCCATTATCGGACATAGTCATTAAGGAAATTATTTTGATACTGAGTATCGTTAGCAAGCCCCTTAGTCAGAAAACTGTGCTTGGGTCTCTTCAATGTTCATAAATACCTGTGGGGGAGTATTTGAGAATCAGTCTTTAGATCTCTGCCACTTAGGTTAGGAAATTTGAAGTGAAAAAATTCTCATTTCATTTTCTAAAACCAGAAGAGCCAGTTAAGAAGATTTAACTTTCTTGTGGTCAGTATATTCCTGTCTTAGCTTTGCTGCTATAATAAACTGCCATAGACTTAGTAGCTTATAAACAGCAGAAATTTATTTCTCATAGTTCTGGAGGCTGGAAAGTCCATTTCCTGGTTCATAGACTATTATCTTCTTGCTGTGTTCTCATGGCAGAAGGGGCAGGACAAATCTCTGGGGTCCCTTTCAAAGGGCACTAATTACTCATGAAGACATCGCTCTTATTATCTAGTTACCTTTCAAAGGCTTCACCTCCTAATACTATCACATTAGAGATTAGGATTTCAACATGTAAAATTTTGGAGGACACAAACATTCAATCTATAGCGTTTCCTAATGGCAATGCCAGGGGGCTCAAATTCTGAGGAAAATAATGATTCTACTTGTTCTTAAGAAAACAGCAGCAAAAACAAAGTGTAGAAAGGGACTCCAGAGATGTCATAATTAAGAATTGGAAAAGGAGAGGAATTAGCACAGTGGCTTTCAAATGCTGGTCTCAGTTTATAGCAACAAATACATATTACATATACATATACATACATTACGTATACATACTCATGGCCAGTGGTGGGTGTCCATGTGTGCACATACCTGAGCAGATATTAGTATGTAAGGCTGATATTTTTTTATTTACATTTTTTTGGATGTTAGACTTCAGTATGTATTCTTTATTTTTTAAATTGTTTTTATTAGAAAATTTTAATGTACATCATAATGTGATTCATTTTGACATGCTTTTCATTGTGATAATTTTCATATATTCAATTTGATAAACATTATTCATATAGGTTACCCCATACCCTCCCCTATGCTTCCCCTCCTCTCCACCTTCCCATCTAAGTTTCCCATCCAAGTCTTCTCTATCTTTTACTTAGTAGTATTTTTCTATATGTCCTTGGGTTCCAGTTCTGTTTAAGATACAAACTTTTCCTGTAGTCATCTTTGTTTTTATCTTGTTAGAACAATTACATGCGATTTCTAGTCCATTTATATTGACATCATTCTTATCTTCCCTCCCCCCTTTTATTATGATCCGAGCTTTGAGTAGGATTTTTCCTTCTTGTAATTTTGAATCAGCTCCCTCATATGAGTGAGAACATGTGTTGTTTCTCTTTCTGAGCTCGTGTTTGTTCACTTAAAATAATTTTCTCTAATTCCATCCATTTTGCTGTGAATGACCCTATTTCATTTTTCTTAATTGCTGAATAGTATTCCATTGTGTATATATACCATAATTTTTTTATCCATTCTTCTATTGAAGGGCACTTTGGTTGATTCCATATCCTTGCTATTGTGAAAAGCGCTGCATTGAACATGGAGATGCAGGTGTCTCTGTGGTATGATGACCCATCTCCCTTTGGGTAAACTCCCAATAGTGTTATAGCTGGGTCATATAGTAGATCTATTTTTAGTTTGAGGTACCTCCATATTGATTTCCACAGTGGTTGCACCAATTTACAGCTCCACCAACAATGTAAAAGTATTCCCTTTTCCCCACAACCTCTCCAGCATTTGTTTTTGTTTGTTTTATTGATCTTGGCCATTCTTACTGGTGTAAGGTGAAATCTCAGCGTTGTTTTGATTTGCATTTCCCTAATGGCTAGGGATGTTGAGCACTTTTTCAAGTGTTTCATGGCTTTATGGTCCTCTTCTTTTGAGAACTGTCTACTCAATTCCTTTGCCCATTTGTGTATTGGGTTGTTTGGTTTTGGTTTTTTTTTTCTTGAGTTCTTTATAAATTCTAGTAATTAGACCTTTGTCTGATATATAAAATGCGAAGGTTTTTTCCCATTCCGTGGAGGTTTCCTTGACTCTGTTAATTGTTTCTTTTGCTTTGCAGAAGCTTTTTAATTTCATGTGATCCCATTTATCTATTCTTGTTGCAATTTCTTGAGCAATTGGAGTCCTATTAAGGAAATCCTTTCCTATGCCTATATGATGGAGTGTATTGCCTATCTTGCCTTCTATAAGTTTTAAAGTTTCTGGT
>VMDO01003672.1:0-76818 GCA_007922755.1 Pedetes capensis
AGACAATATATTTTCCATATTATTATTTTAACTAATAAAGTAATTTTACTTGATTATATGATAATTCACAGTAATTATTAATTTTACACATAAGTTACTGAATCATTCAGGTAAGAAAATTTAAACATCAATGTTACCAAATTAAGGAACATCATACATGGAGGATTGTGTCTGTATAAACAGTGCTAGAGAGCCAGAAACAGTGGTGCATGCCTTTAATCCCAGTGACTTGCGAGGCAGAGGCAGGAGGATCACAAGTTCAAGGCCAGAGGGAGCCTATGTAATTAGTGACAGCCTATCTCAAATTACAAAGTAAAAAAAAAAAAAAGGGTTAGAAGTATGATTTAGTGGTTAGGCACAAAAAAATTAAAAAAAAACAATGCTAGAAGAAATTATTAGCTGTATCACTGTCTTGGCACCTTATTCCACATTGTTAAATATTTGTGTCATTCTTGTCTTGAAAACTATTAGGTTATTTTTAACCAATACCACATCTCATTCTTATTTATTGAATCCCACCCTAAATTAGACAAGTAGTATTTTGTGAACTTGGAATGGAATATATGGTAGGTGAATTTAATGGGAATCATTTCTGCAGTATAATCTTCACCCAACTTCCAGTGAGAACTTTCTGTGAATTCAATAATAAACTCATGTCAAAGGTTTTCTATCCTAAACAGTAAAGTTCCCAAGACAACCATATCATCACTAAAACACTTTTATTATGATTAAATTTGAGCCAGTGTGTGATTATATTTCTTCAAAAGCAATTTAATTATATAAGCTGACAGTTTGACAAATGAAATTATTGTCTAGGATTTTCTTCAAAATAATATGAGAGAGTAGAGGATGTGGTGGGCCATCCATTGATTACTGGTAAGCTGGGTAATGAATGCATAAGGGCTTATTAATCTATTATCATTATTTTTGTGAATATTTAAATTTTTATAATAAAATATTAAGTATATATAATAACATTACAGATAAATTTTATTCCTTATTCTAAACACTAAAATACTGATCCCCTTTTTTGGGCACAAGTTTTGTATCGAAGGAAATACCAAATATGGTTTTTAGTACTTCTTCTATTTCTTCCTCATTTATAATCTTAAATTCCATCAGATCTACATTGTCCTTATAATTGAATTTTCTATAGGTGAGGGTGAAGCCCACTAAGGCATAAACCCCTTCTGGGGTCTGCAAGGAACACAATGATGTGCTCATCAGTACAGATGTTGGAGATAATTGAAGGTATGTATTCACAGATTCAAAATCCTTAGTTGTTCGAGGTTCAAGAGTAAAGCAGTAGAGTTTTTTGTATTTATCCTTCTCCAGGAGATCAGAATTAACAAATGCTTAGCTTGGGACATACTGTTCTCTTCTGATTTCGTCCAGGTATGAGATTGCTTTCTCTTCTGTCAAGCAGAAGATGGAAGGCATCTGAGACTGATCTTCCCCAGCAATCCATTCCAAAGGCTCCCACATCTGGCAGGAGCATCCAAATGCAGAGTCAACAACATAGTTTTGGTCACTGATGGTCACCTAAAGTAGAAGGTGAATCATGGCAACTGCTATATGTGTAGGTTGGGGGGATAAAAACAGATCCTCCCAACATCGTGATCTCAATGTCCATTGTGGTGAGAACCCAGTAGAGAAGGTGATTGACCTGGAAACAAAACCCACCCTGCTTCTTCCTCACAATTAGATCAAAAATGGCCTCTAAGCTGAACTCCATAGATTGCCCACAATGGATGTTAAAGTTTTCAAAAGGAACAGCTCAGATCTGGTACTGAAGAATTTGTTAATGTTTCCAAGTCCAATTTGTTCCTAGAGTTCTTATAACCAGTCCTTTTAAAATACCCTTGAAGGTCCATGATCCTCTAAGGCAAGGAAAATAGAACAAAACAATATTACCTCATTTGCACTTGGATTTCCTGAAGTTGGACAGTTACAGCTATGATGTATTTAAGACACATAAATACAAATACTAGCTTTAAATATCTGTAGAATAATTGGCTGTATGAACTGCTTACTAGACTCAGTGACACTGGAAGGAAAGTATGATCATTTCTTTCCAGTATCGGAAACTAGAATTCTAAATTAAAAGATAAACCAAAAATATGATGTAGTGTTAGATGTGGTTTCTTGGAGATGAACAACAAAAAAAGAAATTCCAATTAGTGTCCATTAAAATAGGCTTCTAAACAGTTTCCAATAGAAACAAGAGAATTATGCTATAGAGAACCCAGCATTCATGACCCACTCAGTCTCCCTTTTAGTGAATCTTATACAATATGCCCCTTAGTTTTAAATGCATTCACACCTCCATTGATTGATACATTGAACAAACAGTTTACAGAATATAAAGTATTTGCTACTGATGTAGTACTGGTTTGACCTCCAACATCTTTCATTTTAGTGGGCATTAGAATGGCACAGAGAGTGAACTGAGTAAATGAATAAAACATGCAATCTGTTCAGTTGTGGTAAGTGTGTGCCCTGGGGAAAACTAAACAAAGAAAGGGATAGCAAGTGCACAGGGAGAATTTCAATTTCCAATTAGGTGGTTAGAGAAAGCCTCACTGAGGTTATAAGGGTGCTGGACAGTGAGCCCAGTGAATAAGGGGGAAGGTTGCCCTTAGCAGAAGGAACAAAAAGTCAGAGGGCTGTTTACTGGGAGCTCCCTAGAGTGTTCGAGGAACATCCCGGGAATTGTAACAGAATGAGTGAGAAGAGTCGACTGACATTAGAATAAACTGGCAGCAGTGTCCTTATGGCCAAGCTGCCATTTTGGATTTACTCTAAGTGAAATGAAAAATCTAAGTGAGACGGGGCTAGGAGGAGGATTGTAATTTGACAGTGTTGGATGTAATCAAACAGATCTTTCTGGCTGTTTGGAGAGTGGGCTGTGTATATTGAACCCTCAGGATTGTCATGTCAACTAGGAAGGACCAATTCAAAACAATTTTATTCTGAGACCAATGTTTGCCCATGACAGGCTTGTGGCTCAAGTAGATCAACAAGACTTTATGGAGGGACTTGTATGTTCTGCTGCAGGGCCAGAAGCTCATAGGATTTTAACCCAAATCTATTGGTGAGAACCTGGGATAAAAACACTAACAAAGAAACAGAAGGGAAGATGAGGAAAGACCTCATGGAACCCAATGCTTTCTTTTAACTGTGAGGTAATGTGAACCAAAAAATACTTCCATACTTTCATCCGCTTTTGAAGGATTTTTATACATTGCTATCCTACAGCCTTCCTCTATTAATATTTTGACTGTGACAGTATTGCGCTGACCTCATGACTAGCTCCTTTGTAATGTGGACAGCCTGAGATGACATGGTACAAAGGGAACTGTACCTCAGTTGAGTGGTAATAAACTAGACATCTCCATTTTTCCCCTTCATAGCATTTCTGGTGTTTTTTTAAAACCAGTTATCTTCCCCTTATTGCCAGTATTTCCAACTTCTTTCTCTGTTCTTTATGCCTATAATATTTTCCCTAAACCTCATAGACCTGTTGCATTTCTCCTCATCCTAATTTGAAACAGCCTTATTCTTCCATATTGGCATAAGCCCAAAACCTCTACCATTCAGTCCCAGAGAGAATAAATTAGTATTTGGCCAGAGAACTCTAAACCCTCCTTGGGTGTCAACCCAGAATCTACACTGACTGTATATGGAAGAGGATGGGAGGCTGATCCAAAACGTTTAGCCACAACTTGCCATTGATTACAACTGAGACCATATGTTTTCTATTAAGAAATTGCTTCCTATTTCTTTTTAAAGTCTGCTGTAGGGAAAAATTGGGAGGAAATTGGCAAAAACTCCTAAACTGGAAAAATGTCGTTTGAATATCTTGTTTGTAAGTTAGAAATCTAGGGAAAATGAAAGTAACTTGGTCGCACGTTTGTACAAAACCCTTCCTGTTTGGACAATTGGACTGAAAGCTGATTGGCTCAGGCCATTCCATGGGCAAGCTACATAAAGAGCTGCGCTGCGGCAGGCAGCTCGGCCCTTTTTGGCACGGCCTTTTCTTTGGCACCCTTTCTGCACCTTCTCGCCTGTTCCTGCCCGGACCACTGATGAGGAAGCACCTCTCCCGCTGCTCTCCCCTGGACCCTTGATGAGGAAATAATGCTCTCCCGTCATAATCCTCAACAAGGAAAAGAACCTGCTCTCCGTCTGATCACCGTCTCCTGACCACCTAGACGACCAACACAGGTGTTTGCCCCTGGAAGGCAAAAGCGCCTGAGGCTTTTCCTTTTTCCCATCTCCTCCAGGGTCCCGAGGGCCGCAGGAGTCTGTGCCCCTCACCTGAGGGTCCCGAGTGAATTGCGTTTAGTGTCTGTGTGCGCGGCGGCACAGCCCGTCTGAACCTCCAGGCTGGACTGGGAGGCGCGTGCACCACAGTCTGCAGTTTCTTTTAAAGTGATTATCTCCACCCCATATGCCTTTGTCCTTAATCCCTCTCACCTTCCTTTTCATCCTGTGTTGTCTTTCTTTTAATGCTGAGTTGGAATTTAGTAACTGCAGTTCCATTAGAATGAAGTCAGTTTTTGTTAGGGACCTTGCTACTAGCAACATTTCATAATCAAACCATACTTGGGTGTTATAACTAAATATAAGAAATTGAGCATTACTGAAGCTGTGATACAAGGTGGAAGGCTGAAAGCACTGAGAAAGGCGTAGCTACTGAAAGAGCTGGGTGAAAACACCATGTCCATGTTTGCATGTTGATTTGTACCGTCTGTGCACAGTGAGAGACATTTTGCTCTCAGCTTGACCAACATAAGAGAAGACTCAGAGAGGCCGAGTGAGCACACTTTGGGAGCCCCATAAAAACTCTCAGAAAGGAACTTCGTACTGTTTTATTAAGGTGACTCTAGGTCAATTCTCAGCTTTAATTCAGCTAACTCTTAGGATCTTTCTTCTTCCTGGAGCAAACTGTAGAAATAGTAGACAAGATAGTTTTAAAAAATATGCAACATGCTTTTCCTTGAATGCAAAAGGGTAGTTTTGGGCACCATATGTTATGAAGACTCTAAACATCACAAAAAGAGGGAGTAGACTGCATAGTAAAGTGGACATCTGAGTTGCATGGGGCAGGGGCAGAAAGGAAAATCATGGAGCGTGGTCAGCATAATGGGTTCTAAACCTGGAGATTTTGGAAGCCACCCAGAAGCAACTAACCAGATGATTAGTTGCCATAGGAACAGCAAGGAGGGATGAACCATGTTCCATTTCCCTTATTACTACCAAACACACCAAAACAAAGAAGTAGTGGAAATTGTGTTTGGAAATATTGGGGCAGAAAAAAAAATAGCTTTATTGTAGTGTCACCAGAAAGGAAGAGGACCACTTACATAAAGAGAACCTGCCTTAAGGAATCTCCTGTCATATTTACCTTCTCTCACCTCCTCTGAAAAGATCAAGGTCCAAGTCCAAACCTCTGCAGACATCTCACTGCCAAAATAGATTTAAGAAAGAAATTAACAGCAGAACCAAAGCTAAATATACATGAATATGATCAACAAAACAGTGGATGATTACCACGAGATTAGGATCAGAAGAAAAGGCATAACATGCAAATGTTACAAGGCCAAAAGGACAGTGAGTGTAAAAAGAAAAATCAACTAATAGCAAGAAGGTCCTCCTAGGAGCTTTATAATAACATAGGCTCAATTATGAAGAGCTGAAAAATAACATGATGAAATAATGTGGTTTATGAGAAGAAAGATTTCAAATGGAAAAAATAATTTAGGACATGAATAGACCATAGCATGCACAATTAATGATAAATAGAGAACTCTGTAGATACAGCATTGTTGTTATTAGGTGCTGCTGAGTCAAGTCCAAATCATAGAGACCCTATGTACAAGGCAATGAAACACTCCCTGATTCTGTGCCAGGCAGGTGATTTATTTTATGTTTAAGCCCGTTGTTGCAGACACTGTGTCAAACCATCTACTTGAAGATTTTCCTTTTTTCATTGACCTGCCACTCACCCAAACACAATGTCCTTTTCCAAGGATTGATCCCTCTTGACAACATGTCCAAAATACATAAGACATACATAAGACACAGCCTAGCCATCCTTGCTTCCAATGAGCACTCTGGTTGTACTTCTCTTCTAGGATGTATCTGTTGGTTCTTCTGTCAGTCCATGTTATATTCAGTATTTGTCTCTAGCACCATAATTCAAAAACATCAATTCTATTCTCTCCCTTATTCTGTCCAGCTTTCACAATCAATCATTTGAAATTGGAAATACAATGGCATGAGTCAGACACATCTTCAGCTTCAATGTGACATTTTCAATTTAAAGAGGTCTTTTGCAATGACTTAACCCAATGGATCTTTTGACTTCTTGACTGCTGCTTCTGTGGGTGTTGATTGTAGAACCAAGTAAAGCAAAATCTTGGACAATCTCAATCTTTTCTCCATTTATTATGAAGCTGTGTACTCACCCAGTTTTACGGATTTTTGTTTTGCTGATGTTGAGGCACAATCCATACCGATGGCTGTATTCTTTGATCTCGGTTGGTAAATATTTCTAATCCTCTTCACTTTCAGCAAGCAGATTTGTGACATTTTCATAATACAGATTGTTAATGAATCTTCTTCCGATCAAGATGCCGCATTTTTCATAAAATCTAGCATCTCAGATTATGTGTTGAGCATAGATATTGAAGAAGTACAGTGAAAGAATACAGCCCTGACACACACTTTTCGTGACTTTAAACAAGTCAGTGTTCCCTTGTTCTATTTGAACAACTGCTTTGGCATTCCTATTCTTCACAATGTTATCTATAGTTTGTTATGATCCACACAGGCAATTGCCTTTACATAGTTAATAAAACATAGATAGACATCTCTCTGGTGTTCTCTGCTTTTGGCTAATGTCCATATGATGTCAGCAATAATGTCCCTCGTTCCATGCCCCCTTCAGAATCCAATTTGATTTTTTGGCAGTTCCCTGTCTATATACTGCTACAGTCACTTTTGAATGATGTTTAGCAAAATTTAACTTGTGTGAGATATTAATGAAATTATTCCATAATTTCCAAATTTGGTTGGATCCCCTTCTTGGGAATAGGAACATATATGGATCTTTTCCAGTCAGTTGGCCAAGTAGCTGTTTTCAAATCTCTTGGCATGAACAGTTTAGCACCTCTAGTGTTGCATCTGTTTGTTGAAACATCAATTCCTGGAGCCTCCTGGAGCCAATTCCTTCAAGGCTACTTGCATGTCATCCTTCATACCATTGGTTCCTGACCTTATGCAACCTCTTAAAATGGTTGGTCATCCAACAATTCTGTTTGGTATAATGAATCTGTGTATTCCTTCCACCTTCTCTTGGTATTTCTTGCATCATTTAATATTTTCCTCATAGAATCCTTCACTATTGCCACTTGAGGCTTGACTCTTTTCTTCAATTCCTTAAACTTGAGAAAAACAGAGTGTGTTCTTCCCTTTTGGTTTTCTATCTCCAGCTCTTTGCTCATGTCATTATAATATTTGATTTTGTCTTCTTGAGCTATCCTTTGAAATCTTCTGTTTACTTCTTTAACTTCATTGTGTCTTCCTTTTACTTTAGCTGCTCAACATTCAAGGGCAAATTTCAGAGTCTCTTTTGACATGTACTTTGGTCTTTTCTTTCTTTCCTATCTTATTAAATAACATTTTTCTTTCCTCATTAATCATGTCTTTGATGTCATGCCACAACTTGTCTGGTCTTTGATCATTAGTGTCTAACACATCAAACTTGTTCTTGAGGTGGTCTCTGAACTCAAGTGGGATATTCTCAAGGTCAAATCTTGTGTCTTGTATACTTGTTCTAATTTTCTTCAGTTTCAGTTTGAATTTGCATATGGTCTGATCCACAATCAGCACTTAGTATTGTTCTGACTTTTGATATTGAGATTTTCCATTGTCTCTTTCTACAAATGTTGTCAGTTTGGTTCCTCAAGTTTGCTATATTGTGGAGGGCTTGCATGCTGCTGTAATGCTGGAAGCTATGCAACCAGTATTACAGATACCAGCAAAGTTACCCATGATGGACAAGTTTCAGCTGAGCTGCCAGACAAAGACAACTTATAGAGAAGGATGTGGCTAACCTATTTCCAAAACACTTAGCCATTGAAAACTCTATGAGTAGCAAGGAAACACTGTCAGATATAATATCGTAGAATGAGCCCCCAGGTTGGAAGGCACTCAAAAGATGACTGAGGAAGAATTGCCTCCTTAAAGTAGAGTCTACCTTAAGGATGAGAATGGAGTAAAGCCCCAGTGAACTCCATTTGCTGAAGTGGTATGACTCAAAATAAGAATGAACAACTGCAAAAACCCATTAATAATTGGAACATGAAATATACATAGTAAAAAAATAGGAAAATTAGAAATCATCAAAAGGGAAATGAAGTGCATAAACATTGACATTCTAGGCATCTGGGGGCTAAAATGGACTGATATTTAAAATGGGATAATCATATGGTCTACTATGTCAGAAATTACAGATTAAAGAGAAATGGAGTTGCATTCATGATTTAAAGAGACATCTCAAGATTCTTCTTGAAGTGCAGTGCTGTTCATGATAGAATAACATCCATATACCTACAAGGAAGGCCAGTTAATATGACTATTGTTCAAATTTATGCACCCATCACTAAGGCTACATATGAAAATAGGTAAGATTTTTACCCCCTTCTTCAACCTGAAATAGATTGAATATGCAATCAGAATGTCCTGATAATTATTGGTGACTGGAATGCAAAAGTTCTAGACAAAGAAGAAGGCTCAATAGTTGGAAAATACAGCATTGGTGACAGAAATGACACTGGAGATCACATGATATAATTTTTATAGACCAATGACTTTTTCATTGCAAATACATTTTTTTTTACCAACATACATGGTGACTCTACACTTGGAAGTCTCTAGATCCAATGTACAGGAATCAAATTGAAGTACAACATAGTACTACTTTAGTTATATAAAATTAAAGGTTGGTATTCATACTAAAGCCTAATGAAAATATCATGCCATTCCAAATGTCAACTAGAAGCTAATCAATGTAGAAATCATCAAAAACAATCCATTTAGTGCCTCCAATGAGGAGAACTTTTTAAAAATGTAAAAGAAAATGTATAGAAGATGAAGAAAGTGCATTCCTGATATGAAGCAGAAATCAAATCTTAAAAACCTGAAAGACAAGATTCTGATAACATTTGATTCTGATAGCATTGATTCATGCTTAGCATTGGAATATGTTCTTGTTAAATCATTGAAATACAAAATTAAAGAACCATTCAAGCACCTGCCAGAGAACGTACTTCATAAGGAAGAACATATCAGTCTGTCAATAGAAGGTTCCATAGAAAGTTCCAAAGGTGAAATAGTAGAACTTTTCTACAAAATATTGAAGGACAGTATGATCCCCAGATATTATACTTTTAGTATTTCATATAATCAAAACAGAGACATACGTACCAAAGACAACCTCAAACATGAAAGAATTTGAAAAATATCAACTCTGAGCTATCCTGATTAAATACTTCTATTTCTCAGCCTAGGAAGAAGTAATTAAAAGGAAAATAAAAAATAGACTACAATGGAGGACTGCTATGAGTATTGGCTCCTTTTACTACAGAATAAGGAATAGAATTATGGCTAGTGAACAATAGCTTTGGCTTTTATGGAAATAGAAGTAAAAAGGAAGAAGTCAACAATTAAGTTGGAAGATTGAAAAACAGCAGAACTAGGAAGATCTTATCTAATATCATCAGCATTGGGCATTTATAATTAAACTTAGGGACATTCAAATTTTGAAGAGCTTTTCTGAACAGACAACAATTTGTTAACCAGATAGCATCAATGTCAAGCAGGTCAATGCTCCAGGATGGAGCTAGAGAAACCTTTTATAAGATGTTCCCAGAAACATGACAAAATATATTTGATTAGCCAAAGTAAAAGTCCTTAGTTAAGGATTAGTTGGGGGTTTCTGATTGGTAAAGTCTCTGGTTTCCTGTTACAGTTTACCTTGGGAATGTACAGTCCTGGATCCATCAATCCCAATGGCTATCCAATTAAAAATTTGATAACATAACCTATTCTAAAACTAGTGAAATATAAGACAGAAAGTGTCTAGGTGTAATGAACTAGGGAGAAGTAGAGCCAGAGAAGAATTAAAGAGCAGTCTCTGTCTAAAGTAATTTAAAAAAACATAAATTTAATTTATCATTTCACTGCAATTGTCACCTGGCCTGAGTACTTATATTAAGGCCCTGCACCCTAGATTCTCTTGGTGGCACCTAGATTCTTGGTGACCTCCTTTTCTGGGAGATGGAGGTGCAAGTGATAAAAGTCCTGCCAGTGCAGCCCTAGGTCAAATGACTTGACCTGAGAGCTTAAAAGCCACCGGCCTTGACTCTGCACAAGGTTCTGAGTTATAATTTACATCCAGGAGGACCTGGATCTCTCTCAGCACCTGTTTAAGTCTCTTTCATGTGGCTGCTTGACTTATGTCTAGTTTTGGGGAGCCTGACTTCAGTCACCTTTGTTGCCATTTCAGAGAGCTGTGTGAAAGAAAGGCAAGACACACAGAATGAGGCAACTTCCAAATGGCTTTGAGTCCCACAAAAATATCATACTTTTTTCCTGCAGATCACATGAATGTTTGTTGTTTCACTGAATGGTTGATGTTCAATAGTTTGACCAACTGTTGTGATTTATCCCTGTCACATGGCAATTCAAATACAGATCATCATTTTTTTATGTACCCCAGGAGAGCAGGTTGATATATAGAACTCATTGTTCAATTCCCAGTCTTTAGGATCTCTGCATCTTTCAAGTACAGCAGTGGTCTTCAGTTTTTATTTTATTTTATGTTTTGACTATGAAAATCTTGTTTTTTCCCTAAATGGAATTTTGAGGAATCCAACAAAGAAGAATTAAAAGCAGACTAATTCGGAGGGAAACTACCTATGGTGTTCTTTCATATCTGAAGGCTATAAGCAGCACAATTCCAATTAGGAGGGACTTAGGTAAAGTCTTCTACACCTACTGCATGGATTTCTGTTATTACTGAATAGAAGAATTATAAAGAGAGATAATGTCTTGCTCTCCTTTCTACATGTGCTTCTCTACATATGCTTCCCCCTCCCCCATTTCCTTTCCCTTATCTGTTGTTTTCTACCATAGTGAAAGGCATAACATTCCTCTGCGTTGAGATTGCTCCTCTTCCACATATCAAGCCCACCTTTTGACTATGCAGAAGAAAAAGGGCACTGGCAGGGACACTGGCTAGGGATGTTGGGAAAGTTTTTATTGAGTTTTAGAGGGAAAAATGGAGGAGGCCTTTGGAATGTCCCAGGGGCTAGAGTGAGGGTGTAAGTGGTTAGCATAATCTTGCCTAGGCTCAATAGCCCATGACTGGCCTCTTGTGGTAGAACTGTCACCTAGGTGAACTTCTCTGTTCCTTGGATTTCCTTGTTATTGTGCCGTGGTTACTGGGCATATCAGGCCTTTGTGAAACCAGTCTAGGAAGACCCTTCAGCTTTTGCTTAGTTACTTTTCATAAAATAAGAGTAAGTTGAGGGATAGGAAAACAAGGCAAGAAAGGGAAAACAAGTTCAGATAAGTTAAAAAGGGGTCTGCATAATACTTCAGTCCCATCTTTTGATATTGATAAAAAAGATAAGGGCATCATTACATAGGCTACTACCTGCTGATTTGGGGACATCGTGAAGTCTTAGAAAAAGCTATCAGGGGATATTACATAAGGGCCTAGTATTTGGTAGGAAGTAAATGGTAGGCTTGTTGGATAAAGTGAGTTATTGAGAACTTCTTTAAAAGTTGAAGACAAATCAAAGCATTAATAGGATTATTATTGTGAGAAATGGTATGAGGAAAGAAGTAACCAAAATGACAAAAGCGGCCATGACCAGAAAGAGGTTTGTGCTTCTCCAACTTTAGTCTTGTCTTTTAGTTTTTTTATTCCCTCTCTCAGTATTCCTGACTTATTAGTATAGAAACAACATTCTTCTCCCAAGAAAGTACATAAGCCTACTCTTTCAGATTCAAAGAGTTCTAATCCCCTTCTGTTTTGTAGAACTACTGCTGCTAATAAGTCTAACTGATGTCGGGGTTGGGTTAAGTGAGTTGCTAACTCATTGAAAGAATCTCCTAGCTTGGTTGATAACTAGGAACTTGGTTGATAACTTGGTAAGGTCCAGTGCTCCTAATGGCTGCTTCTATTCTTCTTTAAATGATCCCCAATCCTATTAATAAGAGAATTAAAAAAGGGGCTGCATGTGGACATGTAGAGTAAGAGATGGGAGGGGAAAGGAATGCCAGGGTACAAGTGACAGTCCAGTTAGTGGGCAAGAAAACATATGCTGAGTTGCCACAGAGGAAGAATATTCCCTGACCAGGCTAAATGCAATCCCATAAGTCTACAGTTAGAAAGGGAATTAAGTTCTTTTTAACAGTGCCTCTTTCCCAACTCTGGAAGATCAGAGATAGAGAGGCTATTGTTAGGGGCTGTAGCCTTGGGTCTTGAGGAGAGGAAAGGTCCTGGTCAGATTAAAATTAAGGAGGTCAGATATAAGCATATATACACAGAGCGTGAAAAATGTTCTCTTTCTTGGTCATAGAAAAGAAAATGTGCCTTGTAAGTAAAGTTCACATATCAATTCTATAACATCTGAAAAGGATCAAATACGAGAGAAAGGGTACCAAGTGAGATCTTCTGAAAGTCCAAATAGAATGTCCTGGAAGCAATTTAAGGAAAGGGTAGGCATAGGGTGGTGATTTCTAGCAGTGGAAATAGTTTAGTCCCCAAGGAAAGACACAAAATCTCATCAAGAGAAAGAAGACAATAACAAAGATAGCCAGGAGGATTATCTCCAGTAACCAAATGGCTTAGAACTTCAGATCGGAGAAGACAGTATCTATTCCTGATTTACTGCTGTTGGTCTTTTTTATGTATAAAGGTTGCAATTCTAGAGGCTCCAGGTCTTATTCTTCCTGCATTCTGGTGAGCCGAACTCCTTTGGGAGTTAAGACAAAACATTTCCATTTATCTGGGGATGAGAATCTTTTTGGTGATGAGTTTGAAAGCTCAATTTAGGACCTATGTATCCAACAAGGAATTCCTTGGAGTTTGACACCCGGGGGGTAGCCAGATCACAGTGTATGGTCTTAATTATTTTTGTTTTAAATGTTTATTGAGGAGTTGGATATAATGTACATAGAGATGCGCATGGTGGGAGTTTTTGGATCCCTGAAGAGATGGAAAATTATAGGGTTCTGTCTGTGAAGTCCTGTAGGAGTTGGTGTATCTGCATAAGGGTGGGGAGATAATAACCTAAAGGTCCAGGATCTGTGAGAGGTAGGCATAAGAAAAGGGACATCCATAAGTGATCTCAAAAAAGGCTGTAAATACTTGGGGATCTGGGAGTTGTTCTAATTCTTATGGGAGGAGTTTTGCCCATGGGTGTTTTAGTTCCTGTGTTAGTTTAGTTAGATGAGTTTTTATGGTGGAATTCATTTTTTTTCTACCCTTCTTGAGGACTGAGGGTGAAAAGGGATGTGAAGTTTCCAAGAAATGCCAAGGGAGGCAGAAGTAGGCTGAATTATTTGACTGATGAATGAATACAGGGCCATTGTCAGACTGGAGTGTGGAGGGGAGGCCAAAATGAGGCAAAATTGGAGAAAGCAAGATATCGGTTACAGTGGATGCAGGTTCTGAGGCAATAGGGAAGGCTTCCACCCAACCTGAGAAAATGCCTACCAATACCAGAAGGTATTTGATTTTCTTACTGAATGGGACATATGAATAAAGTCTATTTGCTAGTCCTGCCCAGGTTTGGTGTTTGGGAAAAGAGGGAGGGTGAAGACCCCCTTGTGGAGAAGAGACAGAACATAGGTGACAACCATGATGATATTGTGTAGTCATCTGGAAAGATGGGTGCAAGTCATCAGTGGGTATACCATGAGGGTGAGGGGTCTATGGCTGACATGAAGGGATCTATGGCAATCATGAAAATGTTGTAAAATTTTATCTGCGTGGTTCTCTGGTGGGATGTGTGTACCTTTAACAATAAACTAGGTTCCCTCAGTTTGTAACGGTTGGAAAGCATAGAGTTTCTTCTCAGAAGGGGAATAGGTACGTTGGAAGGTAGACAGGGACAAATACTGTCCTGCTGATGATAAGGGTGCCTGGAAGGTGGCTCATTTAACTTCTATGTCAGCTGAATGATTGCCCTGTGTAATGGGGTTCATGCCCCATTGATGGCCCTTGCAAGGAATTATAATGGCTTTCATGGGGAGATGTACGGCCTGGAAAAGCTTTGAGATTAAAGAAGCATTTATAATAGAAGTGCCTTTTGTAGTTAAAAATACTTATTTTTCCCAGATAGTGGCATGGGAATGTAGAATGTGGAAAGAATATTTCGAATAGTGGGGTTTTCTTGTTGTTGTTTGTTTTTTTTGCACTGCTGGGCTATTGAACTCAGGGCTTTGCACTTGCATGCTTTGTAAGTACTGCACCACTGAGCTGTACCTCTAGCCCAACTTTTTACTTTTTGAGAGAGGGTCTCACTAAATTACTCAGACTGCCTCTGGTCTTGAACTTGTAATTCTCCTGCAGTGTATATATTTATTGAGAGATCTGTTGCTAGTTAAGGGCATGTGTTGTTGTTGTTAGGTGCTGTCAAGTCGGTATCCAAATCATAGTGGCCCTCATAGGGTTTTCAATGGCGACTGTTTTGGGATTGCCTTGGGAGTGGATTGCCAGGCCCTTCTCCCATTTTTGCGGTGCTGGGAATTGAACTCGAGACCTCAGAGACTGCAGCGCAGCACTCTACCAACTGAGCTAAATCCCAACCCCTGTTAAGGGCATGAGTGAGTGCAATTAACTCAGCTTTTTGTGAGGCTATTCCAAAGGGCAATGAATCTGACTCGGTAATGCTGTAGTTAGAGACTACAGCATATCTTGCCCTCTGGAGCCCAGCATGGTGGAAGGAATTGCCATTGCTGAACCACATATCATTGGTCTGTGAGAGAGTGTGTGAGTGATATGTGGAAATGGATGGTCTTGCAAGGCCAGGATATCAAAACAGTCATGTATGCTTGCTGCAGTAGGAATAGACAGAAGGGGGACAGGCATTAGAGGAGCACATTTAGCTAGAGTGATATGAAGACTTTCTCTAAGGAGTTGGGGGCAACATCTGCAAGACTCTACATGAACCTCAGTCATGAAGATATGAGAGGAATCAACTGTGACCCTCCATGAAATGTGATCTTAGAGCTCTCAGGGGATAAATGAGGAGCTGCTGCAAAGGCCCATAGGCAAGTTTACCATTCTATTGTGGGATCAAACTGCCTGGAAAGCCACCTATAACCTTAGGGCCAGGCCCTGAATGTTATATTAAAAGTCCCAAGGCCATTCCTTGCCTCTTGTCTATGAAGAGGGTAAGGAAGACCTTTAAAAGAAGATTTTATGCATGCTGTAGGATTTAGTGGCTCTGATAATTCTCACTTTGTGGCCCCATACAGTGGATTGGCTACTAGGCAAAATTAATAATTCAAAGTCTAAAGTATCCCATTAGGTGCAGAAATGAAAGAAGTTCCCCCTTGGTGGAGGGAGGTTCCATGGAAGCAACCAGGGCTATTTGCTATGTGGGAACACCTCCCATGGTCGGGGTTGAGGCAAGACCTAAGTAAGGAATGGAGGATTGTATAAATTGGGCTTTAGAGAGGGAAACCTGATAGCTTTTACCTGCCAGAATGTTTAGTAGCATTATAAGGTAATGCTCTGCCACTTTTAATGAGGGACTGCAGAAAAGCAAATCATCTACATATTGTAGGAAGGTGGAGGACTTAAGGCTTAAGGAAAATAAAACAGAGACAGGCGCCTGTCCAAACAGGTCGAGACTATCCCTGAATACCTAAGAAAGGATTGTCCAAATCAATTGTTAAGACAAATGAGTGTCAAGATCAGTCCTAGCAAAGGCAAATAAATCCTGAGAATTAGGGTTAAGTGGGGTTATGGAATAGGCATCATTTAAATTTAGGACTGAAAAATGTGTTGTGTTAGAGGGAGTGAGGGATAGGGGAGTAGAAGGGTTAGGGACCACAGGGTATAGAGAAACAACACCCAACTGATTATTCAAAGATCTTGTACCAGTCTATATGAGCCTTCTGGTTTTTGGACAGAGAGGATGGGGTACTGTAAGGAGAGGAAGTGAGTATCAGAATGTCCCTTTGTGAGAGTTTGCCAATAATGGGTTTAAGACCTTGTTGTGCTTTGGGAGGATACTGTTTTTGAGAGGGGAAGGAAGAAGGATCTTTGAGGTGTATTTGAATAGGAGGATGATGGGGGTGATAGATAGAATAGAAGTATCCCAGACTTGTCAATTGATGAGGAGTGAGGTAAAGGGGGCCTGAGGGGACAGAAGATGGTGGTGTGAAGAGTAAGGGAAAAGCTGGATCAGCCTCTTACCATCCATTGGCTTGAGGGTAAAGGGTAAGCATTGCCTTAAAGATTTGTAGTAAGTCTCTTGCCAGGAGAGGAATAGGGCAGGAGGGGATTATTTTTTAAAAAGAATATATAAAAGAGTGGACTTTAAGGGAGCATTGTAAAGGCAGAGGACTCTGGCTGAGATATGAGGCCATCAGCTCCTACTATGGACACTCCTGAAGGTTGGAGTTGCCCAGGACATTCTGGCAGAACTGAATAAATTGTCCCTGCATCAAGTAAAAAGGTAATAGGCTTACCTGCTACCGTCAGAGTTACCCTGAGTTCCTATGAGCTGATGAAAGTTGGGGTGATTGTCCCAGGTACCGTCACTCATTAGCAGCTAAACCCACGAGGTCCAGAACCTCAAGGGCAGGCGGTTGGTGAGTTGTCTGGGAATTGGGTCCACCTAGAGGGACAGACCGGCAGTCCTGTTGGCAATGATCACCACTGCATGAGGGACAGGGTCCGAGGGGTGACTGGGTCTTAGGGCAATGATTAGCCCAGTGTCCCTACTTGCCACATCTATAACAGGTACCCAGAGGGCTATTGCCTTACCCCTGTTGGAGCAATCATTGTGGGAAAGTAGAAGCCTGTTGGCTTTCCAGGTGGCCATTTTTGTATCTCCTATGATGTCCACAGCCAGTATTTGGTATTGTAATTTATCTCTAACAGGATTTTTTTTTTGTGGGCATCCTCTCCACAATTATTAAAATCTTAAAAACTAGGTCTTAAAGTTCCTGTTGTGGAGTTTGAAGTCCACTCTCCAGCTTTTGGAGTTTTCTTTTCCTGAATATCAGGGGCAGACTAAGAGATAAAATGCATTTTTAGGAAAATGTCTGCCTCAGGGGTGTTTGGAACTAAAGTAGTATAATTTCAAAGGGCTTCAGTGAGGTGAGAGAGAAAAAGAGCATAATTTTCTTGTGGCCCTTGGGTTATTTCCCAAATTTCATCATAGTTAACAGCCTAATGGGCAGCCTTGCAGAGTCCTGCTATGAAACAAATTATCATATGAGCCAAATGTTACCACCTTGTCTTGCAGTCCTGACAACACCATTGGGGTCATCTGGGGGCACCACCACAATGCCCATAGGATGCTGATTCTTGTTGGTGTATTTCATCTGTATGTGCCTTAGCATAGGTCCAGATTGTCTCTTGGTCTTTGGTAGTCAGGGTAGAAGAGAGAATGACATATATGTCATGCCAAGTTTGAGACTGGGACTGGTTGTTGTTGTTATTAGGTGCCATTGAGTCGGTATCCGACTCATAGAGACCCTCATAGGGTTTTCAATGGCTGACTGTTTCAGGATTGCCTTAGGAGTGGGTTGCCACATACTTCTCCCATTTTGTGGTGCTGGGAGTCAAACTCGGAACCTCAGAGATTGCAGAGCAGCGTGCTACCAACTGAGCTAAAAATTCCTTTATATGGGTATGTAGGTCCTCAGCAATGTTTGTCAACTGCTTTTTGACTGGAGGAAGGTGAGCTAGAGAGAAAGGTGCAGGGACATTTTACTTATACATTGAGAGAGAGAGAGGGAGAGAGGAGAGAGGAGAGACAGAGAAAGAGAAAAAATGGACACCCTGGAAGTTCATCACAAATGGAATCAGTGGGCAAGTAAATGAGAGAGGCGTCCCTGGTCCCCTCAGAAGCCACCAATGAATTGACTTAGTCTAGGGGGACGGTAGTCCCCTTGCCATGAGAAAAGCCAGAAGGGAGAAAGGCCAAATGACCAGGGCCTTGGAAGGAGTCCTGACTGGGCATTTAGATTTTCTCCAGTTGAAACAGAAGATACATGGGCCACTAGAAGTGATCTGTTTGGACTCACCTCTCCCAAACACAGTGAATGGCACAGTGCAGACTAGGAGGTCAAATTTCCTCTTGTGTTGGTGATGACTGGATGAAAAGCCTCAGCAGTGAAGGGCCAGGTGCCTTGTGTGCAGTGATGCTCAGTCCTTTGCTGGAGGTTTCAGGAGGGTTAGAGAGTGAGTCCCAAGTGAAGGGAGCCTCTTGAAAACCCTTCTGGGTTTGGGCACCAGAATTGTTAGGGCCTTTTAAGAGTCCCAATGTGGCTAACTGAAAACAGATCACAGAGTCCAAATGTGAAGAGTTTATTTTTACCCAAGTGCTAGTGGGTCAAGGCCCCAGTGAACATCAGCACTGACCCTGGGTAGGGGTGTTGGGAGAGATTTTATTGGGTTTTATAGAGAAAAACAGAGGAGGCCAGTGGAAAGTCCAAATGGCTAGAGGAAGGAAGTGGGTGGTTAGTATAGTCGTGTCAATGCTCAATGTTCTACCCCTGGCCTCTTGTGGTGGAACAGTCACCTAGGTGACACCTAGGTGAACTTCCCTGTTCCTTCTATTTCCTTGTTATTGTTCCATGGTTAGTGGACATGTCAGGCCTTCATAAAACCAGTCTAGGAAGAACACTTGCAGCTTTTGCTTAGTGACATTTCACAAAAAAAGAGCAAGTTGAGTAAAAGGGTGAGAAAACAAGCAAAAACAAGTTATGGAAAACAGGTTCCGTCTAGTTAAACAGGGAGTCTTCATAACCCTTGATTGCCAACAGATAATAGTGGCCATGACTGTGTTCTATTTGAGGATTTCCATACTGACGCTGTTATCTTGCACTTTATCTACTAATCATCACAACATATCTATTAAGTAAGCACCATCACTAGTTCCCATTTTACTGACGAGGAAACACTGTTTTAAAGAAACTAAATGACTTGCTCAAGTTCTCATTGGTATTTTGTGGAGTGGCTGTGACCATAACTGAGACAGTGTGAACCAAGCTTCTGTTAGATTCACCTTTACTCTGTAAAGTATTTATAGTATTAGTTTCCAAGTATATACCAGCCAAATTTCTGAACGAATAAATTTGAAATTCAAGACAGAGAGAGAAAATCTAGTTTTCTGGACTCCCTTTTGAAAGAGGATGAAAGCCAATGTCAAAGCATACTACAAGTCAGTTGGAGAGTTCCACTTACCAAGTTACCAGGGCCTTCAACCAGAAGCAATGCTGTCCTTCCCCTTCTAAGGTCTCCTCTTATTGACTTGGGCTATTGCCCCTTACCATTTAGTCTGATTAGATTCAACCCAGGAATCTTTGTGAAATGTAGTTGTAGGCCCTGAGGTTGTCTTATGGATTTCTTTGTAAATATTTGCTTTGAAAAGTTGTGAAATTTATTTTATCCAGTAATTCTCATGCCTGAGGCTGTGAGCAATATGTTTTTCTATTTCATATGATTCTGTCACCAGAAGTACAGCAAAGGAGACAGGTCAGTGTGGCCAACTAGCCTGAGGAGTTCCCCTAGTTGGGACATCCACTCAGGTTAAGCCAGGCCCTTGGCAGGAAAGAATTTCAGAATGACTCTGAAGATTAGAACAAAATTATATAGTTTTTAAGATACACACTTAGAATACAAGCAGGTGCTGAGATATAAAAAGAGACATGCATCAAAGGCAAGGACATGAACTTACCAAGAGAGTGGAGAAGAATAAGGCCAAAGGATGTGAGCATGTGTTCCCTCTAATTTTATTTAGCCTAGAGCATGTGCCCTATGATGTCCGTCCTGGGTTCCCAGCTCTGAGCACCTAGTGTGATGTGATTCTCAAGCTCCACCTACAAAGGCCACTGTCATGGGCTTGGGTAGTGCCACTAAGATTAAAAGAAGGAGTTCCATTGTTTAAGTTTTTCTATTGGAGGAACTCCTCTTTTTAAAATGAGATTATAGGATACATTTTATAGGTTTAAGAAAGGAGTCACAAGGGAATTGCCTGGGCATATCTCAAAGAAGCACAGACTTATGGGGGCAGGGGAAGCAAGGTCAAATTCAAAGATTACATACATTTTGACCCCAAGCATGGCTTATTAGTGTTTTAACATTTTCATTATTTAATATCTCTATGAAGGCAACCCTCACAGCCACTTTCTTGGTAGTTGTGTCAAATCTCCTGATTCTCAGTAGCTGAGATTCAGACCAAACCCTAGAGTAAAAGCTATTTCCCTCTCCTGATCACCAAAATTTCCCTGTCTTTCTATCCTGCCTCATTTCTCCCCTCTGAGACTTTGATCCCTTAATCTTTAGGGTTGATGAAGGCTAAAGATCTAGCTTCTGAAGCTTCTTAATTCTGAGTAGAGACATAGACCCTAACTACCAAGGATCAAAAGTCTCAATCTGTCTGATCTGTGTGAGGACATGAGAGGGTCTGACCTTGAAGGCTGGAGGATGGGGAATGTCTGCACACAAGAGGTTAAAATGTCCTTTTCTCTTGTGTGAAGAGAATTCAAGTCTTCTAATAGTGCAGAGGCGTAAGCAAGCTAATGCTCAGAGTATTCTCAGCTGGGAAAACTCAGAAAAAAAACAAGGTTAGCTCTTTTGATCTGAATAAGATAGACTTGTATTCACCCTAAGAAGGTGTTAATAGACATTAGAAGATATTTACTTATTTGCTGGGAGGCATCTGAGTAAAATCTAATTACTAATCTTTTCCCTAGGACATACCTCTCTTATAGATTTAGGTAAAGGCAGTGGTATCATTCCACCTTCTGGGTTACTATAGATATTTCCCTGCAGTTTTGTGGCTGTTGGGGTACTTAATAAGATTTGGTAAGGTACCCTTTAAATGGGCTGAATGAGAAGAGCTATTAGGGCTTTACCTTTGAGATGCCACAGGTGTGGCTGGAGATTATTGGAATTTGTCAGCCTTTTGAACATGTTGCTTACCAGTGTCTGTTTAAGTAGATTTTTATAATAAGTGACATGACCTTTAGAGCTTGTTTGTATCTTCCTTCAACTTCTCCTGTTTTGTATAATTAATTACTCCATATTTGGAGTACTCCATTTTTTGCTGGGTATTTAAGACCATACAGGATGCCAAGAATTAACCTTTCTGTTTTTGTTTTTTAGGTCAGTAAAATCTCTTTTGGGTTGCTTTGTGGACCTATGAGTTGGTCTCCTCAGTCTTTACTCTGCAAGTTTTGCCATCTTCTGGAAAGATTCAGGGTCTTGTGACCATGTGGCTTCTTTTGGAAGCATTGAGGGAACGTTGTCCTCTGTAATAACTCTCTTCTTTGTAGAACATGCACTGCTGGGTCCAGATCCACTCATGATGGGTAGACAGAGTCCCCACATGAAGAAGAGTATCTTTAATAAAGGCATTGAAGGGAAAAATCTATTGGAAAGGGAAAAAATACCTTCTAGCTCTGAGGGAAAGTCTGCTGAGAGGGGAAGAGTACCTCCAAAAGGTCTCTTCATGGAAAAGGACTTGGAACCCCCTCTTTTCTTTTTCTTAAATTTTAACTGGTCATATATAATCTTTTGGCTCTATGAGCAATGCTGATTCAGACTGGGAATTGACAAGCCCTAGCAGGCTTTCTTAAGAGGAATTCCTGAATGACTTCCAACAGCGTAAACTCCTTAAGTCAACACAAACAAAAACCTTTGTACTGACAGCTCTACAGTAAGCAAACCATTCTGATAAGATAAAACACCCATTTGTCATAACAAATGGACTCAGTGGGGTAACACACAGGTAATAGTTAACTGCCCCTAATTCCTGCATAAACTTAAGAATAGTTAATTGAATTAGACACAGGAGGTGTAGGTGCTCAGATCATCTTGGTTTATCTCTTTGAAGTAAAACACAATTTGTTTCTGAGTTCATTTTTTACTTTAATTACCAACCTAACACTCATGTGATAATTTAATCTAGAGATTGTTAACAAAACCTTGATGTAATCCATCAATGCTACCAACTTCCTTGTCTTTTTTCTGACCTTTCATAAGATTTAGTGAATTATAATTCTGTATAAAGAGGCTGAGCTATCTGGAAATAAACGGAACATGGTCACACAGCCTCTGAGCTGCTGTGTCTGTTACCCATCGCTGACTCCTCATCTGCCTTTGGGAATCCCTGGATTTTAGGCTGCACCTGGTCTGTGGCAATGCACTTGTTAGAACCACCTTCTGAGGTCTCCAAAATCTCTCTGATCAAGAGGACAGGTGACTTACCAGAGTTGTATACCCCTATTTGAGGGATCTCATTTTTCTGTGGGTTCTGGCTGACCTGGTGCAAGGGTTTATATACTGGCTGTCCTCTTAGCCCCTTTATCCTGATTGGCTTTGTCTTCCAACTTTTGGTTATTGAATACCGAGAAGGTCAATATTACTAGCCTTAAAGGGGTAATGGATATTAATTTTCACTTTTAAATAATATTTAATTACAGCTTACACATATAGTACATTTAGCTCTTAAGTATATATTTTAGTCATGCATATATGGCGTCAAACATTTTGTAATAACTTAAGATAATAATTATTCACTTAACTAGAATCATAAGAAGATTTTTAAAGATTTGAGAACAGATAGTTAAATAAGTCTTGACTTGATTAAGACTACATTTCCTAAGTAGTTAAAAGCTTGGCAAAATCATTAGAAAGGGCAGCCATCATGAAAACACATGAAATTCTTGTTACTTAAATACAGATTTTTGTAACTGTTATAAAGCAGGTAAATATTTTAAGAAAGCTTTATAGATTTAGATATAAAATATTTATCCATAGTCAATTTAATTTCATACTTATCCATCATTTTCTAAACATCATTGTAATACATTTTAACTGTTTATATTTCTTGTCATATAATACATTTGTAGGAGGTGAAGTATGAAGTGGTTATTTGTCCTCCATTTTCCTTGATTAATCATTGTAGGACATGCCTTGACCTGCTTAGGCTTCAAGGTTTGGCAAGTTTTTGATTATATGTCTCTGATACAATTTGGGATTTTTTCTTTAAGGCCATGAAGAGCCACTAGACATAGAGCATTTTAGATCTTCTTTTATAATTAACTCCACTAGAAAAGAAAGCCTTTTTCCCCCTGGAATCAATTGGAGAATTACAACTATTGAAGCCAAAGAAATCTCTTCCCAGTAAGGGGATTGGACAGTTAAGAAGAATTAAGGAAGCCTGGGAGAGAAATTAGTTTTCCAAAACTACATATTAAAGGTTAAGTGAATCCTTTGGTTTGGGGTTTTATTTAACACCAGTCACTGTACACATTTGTTTAGCAAGATGCCCAGGACCATCAATAAAGGCAGAAAATGAAATCCCAGTATGTAAAAGTAAAGTAATATTTTACTTGCCAAGTCAAGATCTACCCAAGTCTCTTTGATGGTTATCTTCACTGGCTTCTGAGGAGCTTTCCTAGGAAACCTCAGGCAGCCTCAGTCTTCAAGGGCAGTCATCATTGGAGGTGATGGTTCATTCCACCCATTTGCTACTTTTTGAAGGTGAAACACATGTACTGGTTTAGGATCATTGGGTGATAAGGAGTCTCCCTCCTGTTTACTCCTGCTGGAGTAAGCTGTTCTGCTGAAAGAAGTTTTAAAGGTGTCCTGGAATCTGGGATAGAGGCATTGCCTTGGGGTTCAGGTTGCTTGATGAGGTTCCTTTGTGGCCCACTAGGAAGGAATATAACCTGCAAAGGATCATTCTCATGTCCCAGAGATGTAGGAGCATAGCAAATTTTGCAGTTTCCTCACAACTCTGGGTTCTGCCATAATGACGTAAAGATCTGAATGTAAAGGACTTCAGACCATTTACCTTTCTTCTTGCAGAACTGATCTAGTTGCAGAATTGTATTACAGTTTAAAGTTCCATGTCCAATTCTGTTTTTTCCTACTGTGTATTGAAATCAGACCTAATTGCAGCATGAAATTAATTTTTTCTTTTAAAATCACCTGTCTAAAAATGCCCCTAGTTATGTGAAATACAAACTAAGAGTGACTTTGAGGAATAGATGTTTGAGTACCCATAGCCTTAGATTGTCCTTTGTCCATTTATATATCAAAAAAAAGAAGAAAGTAAGAAAGGGAGTAAAGATAATCCCTGGATCCACTTTTCTGAGTTTCAGTGCCAGAACACTTAATCTCTAGTTCCCCATATCTGGGTTCCAGTGCAAAAAGAACAGGCCCTTACATCTTCCTACACCATATAGTCAGTGACCAGGTAAATGAACATCCTTAAAAACACTGATTTGACATCCCTAGAGCTGAGTGCACATATTCTTGTCTCTTCCCATCATCCAAAAAAGTAAACTTTCTTTGTTCCTTTTTAAAGAAATCACTGGCTCCTCATTATTGAGTTCCAGTGTGACAGAAAAATATATACAAAGTGGTTGAGCTTTGGGTAGGAACTTGTGGAGTCAGAGATTACCTGCTTTAGTCTTGGATTTTAGTTTTAGATGGTGTTCTAGAGGGAAAGTAATCTCAGGATTACCTATATTCTAAAATGGAGCAACACCTATTAGATCTATCTATAATCTGAAAAATGGCAAGTCTTTCAGGTTTATTTATCCCCAAGCCCTGTGGAATATGGACAAAAAGACAGCAGAAGCTCCCCTGAGACTGCCAGAGGAGGGAGAGTGCCCTTAGACAGGTTAGAGAAGTTGCTTATCTTAGAATCCCAAGAATCTGTCTGAGTTCTGCTTCCTCTAAGGTTAAAGTTTAAGGGCTCTGGCCCTAGTAGAAGAAGAAGAGACTTAGTGAGTGAATCCATAATTTGAATGTTTTTTTTTTTATTGAGACACAAGCCTGTTGTCTGTTTGTATGTCAGTACATTAAAATTTGTCCTTAGAAAACCTTTTTAAATAACATTCTAAGAGTACAGTCAATTTAAATGTGCATATATTTATCATTTAAAATAAGTTTCATCTTTCATAAGCCTTCTTGCAACATACTTGACTATCTGCAATATACTTTAACTTTCTGATTCACTTAAGAGCATGTCTTTCCCTATGTTTTCCCCACCAAAAATCTCTGTACTTATAATTTTTTTCTATCTCTGTCTCACTTGATTGTTCTTTTTCTCTTATTTATTTCCTTATAGTAATTCTGATTGTAGAAGGACTTTTCTATTCTTAACAAAGTAGAATAACTTTTCATATTTGTTGAGATTCCAGGAAGCCTTTTGAAACATAAAAAATGTAGATATTGTGTCTTAAACATCTGGTCACTACACACACACACACACACACACACACACACACACACACACGCATACACACAAACATGTTAATGTTAACAGTAGAAACTTATTTGTCTGAAATTTAAGCCCTATGAATTTAGAGGAATTTTGAATCAATATAGTAGTTTTAATTTATGAGACACTTATCTGTAAGCCAATCTGAGCAAAATTTCTGTTAAGCCTTAGCTTATTATAATAAAATAATGTAGTAAAATGAATTTATCCATTTAAAAGGAACACTGATGACAAAATGAAGCAAATTATGATTACCTGTTCAATTGGTCAAATTTAAAACCTGAATTTAAGATCACAGGTTAATTGGCTATATTTAAAATCTTAAACTAAGATCACCTGTTGATTGGCCAGTTGAAACTTTTTGTTTGCTTTATACTTTAAATCTCATAACAATTTGAATTTTAAAATGTCTCTCTTGCATTTTTCTGATTCCAAGTCACTTTGATGATTAAGTTTTGAGAGTACTTTTTAGTTAGATAGGCTTGAGGTACATCAACAGCCAAACTAACAGGCAAAATAGCATAAAACCAATTAACCATAAACTAATGAGAAAGTGTCTGCAGGCATAGCACCCTAGCATCTGATCCTGCCTGATCCTGGAAGCTAAGCAGGGCTGGCCTGGTTTGTCCTTGGATGGAAGACCACCTGGGAATACCAGGTGCTGCAGGCTAGGAAAAAGGACCTGGCAATCCACTCCCAAAACAATCCACCATTGATAAAAAAAAAAAAACCCTATGAATAGCACAGAGGCACTGACAGAGTGCTGGGCATGGCATAATGTCGGGGAGTGTTTTGTTATGTTGAACATAGGCTCCTTATAAGTTGGACTGGACAACAACAACAAAATGAGAAAGTAAAAGAAAATAAAATAATTACATTAAATGAGAGTGCACTTTAGATGTTTAGGCCAAGCTGATCTCACATAAATAAATATATGTAGATAACACATTCATATATCATATAGAAAAAGAAAGCAAAAATCTGTATCATTACTTCCTCCATAGTATTGTATTGTTGTTGTTAGGTGCCACAGAGTTGGGTCTGACTCATAGTTACACTCATTACAACAGAATGAAACACCACCTGCCAGTGTGCCATGATCTTTATTATGTTTAAGCCCATTGCTGTAGCCACTGTGTCAATCCATCTAGTTGAGTGTCTTCATTTCTTTTGCTTACCCACCACTTTCCCAAAGATTATGTCCTTCCCCAGGGATTTGTCCCTCTTGACAACATGTCCAAAATATGTAGGACAGAGTCTAACCATCCTTTCTTCTAAGAAGCACTCTGGTTGTACTTCCTCTAGGATGGATCTGTTGGTATATTGGCAGCCTATGGTATATTCAGTATTTGTCCCCAGCACCATAATTAGAACCCATCAATTTTTCTCCTGTCTCCCTTGTTTCCTGTCCAGGTTTCAGAAGCATATTATGCAACTAGAAATCCCATGGCATGAGTCAGGCACATCTTCATCTTCAAAGTGACATCTTTATTTTGCAACACTTTAAAGAGGTCTTTTGCAAGAGCTTTTCCCAATGCAATGTGTCTTTTGATTTATTGAGACTGCTGCTTCCATGAGTGTTGATTGTAGAACCAGGTAAAGCCAAATCTTGGGCAACCTCAATATTTTCTCCACTTAGTGTGAAGTTGCTTACTGACCCAGTTGTAAGAATTTTGTTTGGTTGATGTAGATGTGCAATCTTTACTGAAAACTGTATTCTTTGATTTCATCATTAAATGTTTAAATTCTCTTCACTTTCAGCAAGCAAAGTTTGTCATCTGTGTAATATATATTGTTAATGATTCTTCCTCCTACCCTGATGCTACATTCTTTTTCATGAAGTCCAGCTTTTCAGAGTATTTGCTGAGCATAGAGATTGAAGAAGCACAGTGAAAGGATATAGCCCTAATGTAATCCTTTCCTGACTTCAAATCAAGAAATGTCTCCTTGTTCTGTTTGAACCAGTATCTGTTGTCCATATACAGATTCCTCATGAGTACAATAAAGTGTTCTGGTATTCCCTTTCTTTGCAATGTTATTCACAATTTGCTGTGATCCACACATCAAATTCCTTTGCATATTCAATATGTGCATCTTTCTGGTATCCACTGCTTTTGGCCAAATCCCTCTAACATCAGCAATGATTTCCTTGGTTCCCTGTTCTCTTATGAATCCAGCTTGATTTTCTGGCAGTTCTCTGTCAATATACTGCTGCAATTGTTTTTGAACGACTTTTGGCAAAATTTTACTTGTGTGAGATATTAAGATATTATTCAATAATTTCTGCATTCAGTTGGATCCCCTTTCTTGGGAATAGGCACAAGACTCAATCTTCCACTCAGTTGGCCAGGTAGCTGTTTTCCAAATCTCTTGGCATAGACAAGTGAGCACCTCCAGTGCTGCATTTGTTTGTTGAAACATCTCCTTTGGTATTCCATTAATTCCTGGATCCTTGTGTTTTGCCAATGTCTTGAAGGTAGCTTCCACTTCTTTCTTCTGTACCATGGGTTTCTAATCATATGCAACCTCTTGAAATGTTTAATCATCCACCAATTCTTTTTTGTATAATTACTCTGTGTGTTCTTTCTATGGTCTTTTGATATTTCCTTCATCATTTCATATTTTACCTAGAGAATCTTTCACCATTGCCATGTAAGGCTTGAATTGTTTCTTCAATTTATTTAAGCTAGGGAAAAACAGAGCATGGTATTATTCCCTTTTGGTTTTCTATCTCCATTTCTTTGCATGTATCATTATAGTGGTTGAATTTGTCTTCTCAAGACATCCTTTGAAATCTTCTGCTTAGGTCTTTAACCTAGTCATGTCTTTCCTTAACTTTAGCAGCTTGATATTTAAGGGCACGATTCAGAGTTTCTTTTGAGATGTAATTGGTCTTTTCTTTTTTCCATGTCTTTTAAATAACCTTTTGTTTTCCTCATGAATGATGTCTTTGATGTCATGTCATACCTTGTCTGGTCTTTAACCATTAGTGTCTAACACATTGAATCTCTTCTTGACATGGTCCCTGAACTCAGGTGGGATATACTCAATGACATATCTTTGCTCTTGTACACTTGTTCTATTTTCCTTTCATTTTAGTTTGAACCTGCATATTAGCATTTGATGGTCTGATCCACAATCATCATCTGGTCTTGTTTTGACTTCTGATATTGAGCTTTTCCTTTGTGCCTTTCTGCAAATGTAGTCAATTTGGTTTCTCTATGTTCTGTCTGGTGAATTTATGTGTATAGTCACCATTTTTGATTTTTAAAGATGTATTTGCAATGAAAAAGATATTGGTCAGAAAAAATTTTATCATGCAATCTCCAAGACCACCCTGGCCATATTTTCTAACTACTGAGCCTTCTTTGTTTTCAACTTTTGCATTTCATTCACCAGTAATTATCAGTGAATCCTGATTGCATGTTCTTTCAATTTCAGACTACACAATCTGGTAAAAAAAAAAACCTCTCACTTTTTCACTTTTGGTCCTATTGGTGGGTGTATAAATTTGAATAACAGTCATTTAATTGGCTTTCCTTATGTTGTTGTTATTGTTACATGCCATAAAGTTGAGTTCTGCTCATAGTGATGCTACGTACAACAGATAAAACACTACTGACACTCTGCCATATCTGCCACTATTGTTAGTACTGCTCTTTTATCCATAAGGTTTTCAATGGTTGATTGCATTTTAGGAGTGGGCTTTTAGGTCCTTCTCCAAAGCATACACACCCAGTATTCCCAAGCACTTTTTAATCCAAGTACTAATCAGGCCTTCCTCTGCTTATCTTCCAAGATCTGACAGGATTGGATACCACAATGTTAGAGCTGCAGGCTGCCTTCCTTAAAGAAGTATGTGTACTATTCTATGACTGACAGCATTATACTCCAGGGCAGATCATGAAATATCTTTTTGGATCATGAAGCCCATCCCATTTCTCTTTGTCACTCTTGGCATAGTAGACTTTATGACTATCTGATTCAGAATGGCCTGTACTAGCCCATTTTAGCTCACTGATGCCTGGAGTGTCAATGTTTATGCACTGCATTTCCCTTTGGATGATTTCTGATTTTCCTAGATTCATTCTATGTACATTCCACATTCTAATTATAAATGGATATTTACAGATTTTTCTTTTCATTTCACTTGGAGTCAAGCCGTATCACCAAATGGAATTCCCATGGGCTTTACTCCATTCCCATCATTAAGGTCAACTTTACTTTGAGGAGGCAATGCTTCCATAGTCGTCCTTTGAGAACCTTCTGACCTGGGGGCTCAATTTCTGGCACTATGTCTGACAGTGTTGCTCGACCCTTCATAGCCTAAATCAGTTATTCTATGGTGTGATCCATTTTCCATTTAAAATTCAAAGACAAAGAACTTAAATGAAAACTCCATGATGGGCTTACAAGTATTCACCCAATGCAAACAAAAGGTCATTTACATTTCTAAGATATAGAACTTAACCTGAATCTCATGAGGGCTTCTTAAGTTTCCGTCCAGTCCAAACAAAAAAGCCAAAAGGTAGAGGGTGTTTCTGAGACTTAAGGTGATAATTTTTCCCTAGTTTAGCAGAGAGGAAGATAATGAAAGTTTTCTTTTGCATATTTCATCAATTTTTCCACTTTCTAATTTCCAAATGCCTGCAGCCATAGCCCTGTGGCATCTGATCCCATCAGATCTCGGAAGCTAAGCAGGGTCGGGCCTGGTTAGTACCTGGATGGGAGACTGCCTGGGAACACCAGGTGCTATAGGCTTAGGAGAAGGACCTGGCAACCCCCTCCCAAAAATCAATCTGCCACTGAAAACCCTATGCACAGCAGAGAAGCACGACAATAGTGTTTCCCATTGTACAGAGGGTTGCTATGAGTCGGATACCGATTCGACGGCACCTAACAACAACAACAACAATTTCCAAATATTTTTCCTTCCAAAATATATCTGTATAATGAAGAATGCCAGTTAGAGGCAAAATTCTCCATCACTTAGCTTATGCTGCTATCAGACCAAGTTACAGAAAAAAGATTCAATTTATTCCAATTTTCATCAAGATGCATCCCCAAAGGGATTTGTAGGAATTAGCATTTGAATTTTTGTGAAAGGGAGGAAAATATGTCCTGGGAGACAGACATCCCTGTCTTACCCAGATGATCTAAGGGAGGTACATCTTTGGGGTATCCATCCTGGAGACCTCAGTTTTTATAGACATCTGGAGTGCCTGCCAACAGTCAGACACCTTGATACAATTGGCTTGCCTAAGTTCTCATGACATCTATGCTTGTTGTCCTTCCTTTCTTGAGTAATTCGTCATCCCCTCTAAGAGGAACTATAAGAATCTGAACATGGCCAGGGCAGAGATGCTATGGGGTTCATTGAGTTTTATATATGCTACATCAAACACAACTTCAAAGCTAATTACTCTGGTCTGCAAAAGATTCCCCCTCCCTAAAAAAAGGAATGGAACGAATGCCAGATGAGATCTAGGATATTGCAAAGGCAGGAAGGGGCAGAAGTTAGTTTATCCACTAACAGAAGCAGCTTAAAGGAAAGAGGTGTAACCTGGTCTACACAAGGAGAACCTAAATCCCTGAGCTAACCCTGGATCATGTTGTAAGGGAGAAGGAGGTTGCCCCTGGGACAGCTCCTCAGCTGTGGATGATGGGAGTTTGAGGATATGGTTTTGTGGATTCTCTCTGCTCAGGTGGGGTTACTCAGAGGCATGCCAAATACTGCCTCCCTGTGTAGTTTTGGGCAATTATGCTATCTTCATCTACAAGTAACCTCCTAATCATGCACCTATTGTTGACTTTCAAGTTGCCTTTTTACCTTTGCTTCTACCCTCTCACTCAGACCAGGTCTCATACCTATTCCTCTCTAGGAGATACACCCTTACGAGTATCTCCTAATTGTTTCTACATAAAATGCCTATGTTGTAATATAATCCATTGTCTTCCCAAATATTCCTCCATTTCAGTCTCTGCTTTTCTTTTCCCCTTATTATGATGGCCACAGGTTGTAGAGGGGGTATAGTATGATAATAAGTTTGCATTTTTAAACAATAGCCCTGATAATGGAATCTACAAATAAAATATCTGAGTTGGAGATAAGCAAAGCTTCTTACTCTGAAGCACAAGCCATACTCTTAGATCTTGGGGATCTGCTATCAATATCTCATCAAGCATGAAGCAGGCAGATGACAATGTAACTAGGATTTCATGCTAGAGGGAAATAAAGTGAGACGGAAAGAAAATTTCCAGTAAGCACTCACTTGCTACCAAAAATAATTTACAGTATTTATCCATTTGTTGTTGCTGTTGTTGTTAGGTGCTGTCAAGTCATGTCCAACTCATAGTGACCCTCATAGGGTTTTCAATGGCAGATTGTTTTTGGGATTGCCATGGGAGTGGGTTGCCACATCCTTCTCCCATTTTTGCGGTGCTGGGAATTGAACTCAGGACCTCAGAAACTGCAGAGCGGTGCTCTACCAACTGAGCTAAATCCCAGCCCCATTCATCCATTAGCAAGTATTTATTGAGTGTTTACTCTATATCTGGCACTGAATTATAAAATTTTGACATTATTCATTCACCCATGTAGCAAATATTTATTGAAACTTTACTCTAGATCTGGCAGTGAATTATACTTATCTTATCTCTGAGGAATCAGAACCATAGATTTATCCCATAAAATACCTGGTAGCCATAGCATTTGAACTGAGGTATACACAATGATCTTCATGTGTTTTCTTTTCTGACAAAAGTATGGAAGGAAGTAAAAGAATATAACTAGAAAATAAAAGAGAGGATGACAGTATGGGGGAAATTTAAATGGACTCTTTTCCATGTGTAGGTTTTATGATTTTAGTCTATGAAGTTAGTCATCAATAGACATGTATTAGTAAAACTATACAAAATGCATTACATGCCTATAACATGGTACTATTAGACCTCAAGGGTGGCAATACAGCTGACTCTTGTACAAAGCTTTGAGAGATTAGAGTTTAGGCTTCTAGCAGAAAAGAATTTGCCTAGTTTAATATTGCAAATACAGTGTATATCAAGCAAAGTGGGTCTAGTTAGGCATGTGAATCCTCCCATGTAACAGACATCTGTGGTTATCTCTCTCTGGGCCAGATGTCAGACCCTGAAAATCTCCTTCTGTGGCAAGATTCCTCCTAGGCAGAAAGGGAGATAAACTGTCAGATAGCAATGGCTCTTTTTCTCTGTACAGACCAGGGGAGTTGAAAACAGAGCTGAGTTAGGGGGGTGGTAGTGGGGACCAAAGGAGGGAACAATAACTAAAATATAGTGGCAGTGAGTTGTTAGACTTCAACTTGGATTTGTCAAGGAGGTAAAGGATAAAAGGTGGATGTTAAGTCATCTAGGGCATCTAGGATAACTATGAAAAGATGGGGCATGGTAAAAATGTTCATTAGGAAGCAGAGCTGGCTTGGGATAGGTTGAAGAAGAACTAAGTTTTTGACCTGAGCTGGCAAAATACTCAGGTATGCATGTCTGCTAGGGAGTCACACATGATGCATCAGAAATGAGAGACAAGTTTGAAGCTTGGAATATAAATTTGTGGTTCACCTACTTCAGGGTGAATTTCTAGGAGAGACTAAGATAGTGAGATCACAGGTTTGGAACAGGGGAAGGGAAAGGATTTCTAGAAACAGTCCTCAGGTGTGAGATCTTATGAATACTTGACCTGATAGCCAGAAACCAAAGCTACACTGTCTGCTCATGTCACTTTCTACATTTAAACAAACTAGGTGATTTGTTCTTATTGCCTCACAATTAATTTAAAAATAACATCTGGACCACTACTAGAACTATTTCCTTAACTCTGTGTTAAATAACCTTGACAAATTAGATACTATTTTCACAAAATGACATTAACAGGAATAATTATAGGATTCAGTGGTATTTTTAGAAATAATAAACATTCTCCCTTTATGCATATATAAGGAAAACCCAATTAATGCCAGAAACTTGGATTCTGTAAAATGGCAGATTGTCCTTCTCCAAAAAAACTACTTGCTCAGATGAAAAAATAAAATAAGATATATATCCAGACAGAATACACTTCATTGCTTTGTCATGTATGACTTTGCACATGATTATTGCTGTCTGCAAAACTTTGGGAGAAGTAGAAATGTGTATGGCCCAAGACCCTTCCTTTGTTACCATAGTTTGGAGCAAAGCCCCAGTTCCTGTAATAGGCCCAGCCACCTTTGTACAAAATGCCAGTTAAAGAGGTGGGTAATGGTGAAAAGCAGAGAAAGGAGATTTAGTCAATATGCACACTGGGAAAAGGAACATATAAAGGAGTCCTGTGACACCTAAGTCTGGCCTCCAATAACTGGCATGAGCTTTAGGTTTAAGTAGAGGAAGAATTGGGGGAAGGGGCAAGAGATATGCATAATTAAGCAGTCCTGGTCAGATGAGTTGGCCATTATCTCGGTTCTGGTTTTGCAGGGTAGTCCCAGGAAGCTGTTATTGCTGTCACCACTGGAAGGATATTTGTAGTACATTGTCAAAGAGATGTTTACTGATCAATGTTTCCCAGATCCAAAGTGACTGCAGGTTTAGAATAAGGACTGGGGACCTTCAGATACCCCTTGGGGTAAGGAATCAATGCTTTTTGGCCAAGGCATTTTATAAGTGCCTGTTATTCCCTCTCCTTACTCTTCATTATCTGGTGCCTGGCATTCTACCAGGTACTAAACTCATGCTGTCCTTTCTAGCGTTTTCCAAACCTTGGCGCTATTGGCATTTTGGGTTGCGTAATTTTTGCCTATCTCTATTTTATTGACTATGCAAAGGCATTTGACTGTATGTATGGATTACAACAAATTATGGATAATATTTTGAAGAATAGGAATACCAAAGCACTTAATTGTACTCCTGAGGAATCTGTGCATGGACCAGGAGGCAGTCATTCAAACAGAACAAGGAAACACCTGGCTTAAAGTCAGGAAAGGTGTGCACCAGTGCTGTGTGTCTTCAATATCTATGCTGACAAAATAATCTGCGAAGCTAGACTTTATGATAAAGAACAGGACATCAGGATTGGAGGAAAATTCATTAACAATCTGCATTATGCAGATGATACAACTTTGCTTGCTGAAAAAGTGAAGAGGATTTGAAACATTTACTGATGACAATCAGAGAATGCACCATTCTGTATGGATTGTGCCTCAATATTAAGAAAACAAAAATCCTTACAACTGGGTGAGTATGTACCTTCATGATAAATGGAGAAAAGATTGAGGTTGCCGAAGATTTTACTTTATTTGGTTTTATAATCAAAACCCATGGAAGCAGCAGTTAAGAAATGAAAACACCCATTACATTGGGAAAAGCTGTTGCAAAAGACCTCTTTAAAGTATTGAAAATGAAAGATGTCACATTTAAGATGAAGGTGCATCTGACGCATGCCATGGTATCTTCATTCACATGATATACTTGTGAAAGCTGGATGTTGAATAAGGAAAACAGGAGAAGAAAAGAATTGATGCTTTCAAATTATGGTGCTAGAGATAAATATTGAATATACCATGGACTGCCAAAAGACCAAAAAAAAAAAAAAATCCATCGTAGAAAAAGAGCAACCACTGTGCTTGACGGCACCTAACAGTGTGTTCCTTGGAAGCAAGGATAGTAAGATTGTGACTTACATATTTTGGACATGTCATCAGGAGAGACAATCCCTGGAGAAGGATATCATGTTTGGGAGAGTGGTGGGTCAATGGAAAAGAGGAAAACCCTCTACTAGATGGATTAACACAGTGGTTGCAACATTGGGCATAGCACAGTGTCAGGTGGTATTTCTTTCTGTTGTACATAGGGTTGAGATGAGTCAGCCCTAATTCAATGGCACTTAAGAATGTTTGTAGGAGGTTGACCTGTGCATTGTAGGATGTTTTGCAGTGTCCCCATCTCTGCCTTCTGGAGGCCAGTCACACTCCCTTCTTCCTTCCTTTGTGATAACCAGAAAGGTCTATAGGGAATGCCCAATGTCCCTTTGGAGGCTAAATCACCCCCAGTTAAGAACAGCAGCTTTACCGGTAAATACCACTGTTAGGTGCTATTTCTTTGTGAGGAAAGAATCAAAGAAAACCGCATTGGCTAAAGTTACAGGGAAGATTGAACAACAGTCATTATACCTCAGGGAGAGTTTACAGAGGCACCTCCCAGAAAAGGTAAGGATGAGAAAGATCCAGGAGGCTATAGATAGCAAGAGACTCACCACCCATTAGATCAAGCAGATGGGCTGTATTGGGACATTAATCATCTTGCAGAGGTGTGGCTCTCTGCTGGTTGGGGCTTCCTGTGGCTTAATTATAGACAATGTCGTACCATGTGTTGTGACTATTGTGGGCTACCTTTACATAACCCTAGCTTGATTAGTGTGGACTGGTAGGAATTTCTTGGCTCATTTGGATGGTTCTTTCACTGCATACTTCATGAAAAGCAGAAATAGAAAGCGGAGGTAGAAGATTGTATTGTGTCTATAATAGACTTATACCATTAGAATCCTACCCTTTCTCCTTGTGAGCTTAGGCAAGGTTTGTTCTCTCTCAGTTTTGAGGTTCCTTGTATGTGGCATGTGAAGATAATAATAATACTTATCTCATAGGTTTTTAAATTTTTTTATTTAACTTGAAGCAATTAGTGACTTTAGTAAAATAACTAAATTGAAAGAAATCTCAAAAAATCAAAACATTTTCTTACAATTCAGCACTAACCTATGTTACGAGCCAAGTTCTATCTTCCATAACCCCACAGGTTGATATTGAGATCCCCAATATCTAACATTGTGAAAGGGGCTTTGGATCTGGGTAAAGGGTAGATGTTGGAAGAGTTTTGAGATGCATGCTTTGAAAAGACTGTTGGTAGAAATGCAGATGACAAAGGTGCTTCTGGCGAGAAGCATTAGAACAGGGGTCCCCAACCTGTGGGCCACACATTGTACCAATGTGAGTGGTGGGTGCATATTTACACATCTGTATTTACACAGCGGGCTAGGATTTAGCTCAGTTGGTAGAGCGCTGCACTGCAGTCTCTGAGGTCCCGAGTTCAATTCCCAGCACCGCAAAAATGGGAGAAGGACCTGGCAATCCACTCCCAAGGCAATCCCGAAACTGCTGGCCATTGAAAACTCTATGAGGGTCGCTATGAGTCGGATACTGACTCGATGGCACCTAACAACAACAACAACAATTTACACAGTGAGTGTGAGTGTAACATGCTTGAATCATTTTGAAACCACCCCTATCCCTAATCCATGGAAAACTTGTCTTCCATGCAACCAGTCCCTGCTGACAAAATGGTTGGGATCCACTGCTTAGACAATGGAGGGAAGACAATGCTTGTTAGGAAATAGCAAAGAACTTGGCTGAATTATATTCTAGTGTTCTGTGGAAGTTACGATTTATGAGTGATGAACTTGAATACTCATCTGAGATTTCAAGCAAAGTGTTGAGATGAGGTCTGTTTTCTTCTGTCTGCTTATAGTAAAATGTGAGAGGAAAGATAAAAATTGAAGAAGGTGTTGTAGAGTAAAAAGGAACCAGAACATGAAGATTTGGAAAGTTTTCAGCCTATCCATATTGAAGAAGTAAAGAAAGTGTGTTCCCTACCAAACACTAAGGGTGTGCCTAGGCAACCATATGATAAAGAAATTGGGAGAGTGACTCACAGGTGCAATCAACCATTTCAGCAGAAATGCTGCCTGCTTAGAATAACTGGGACAAGTACAGGATGAAATGAAATAAGTCTGTCTGACGCCTGGGATTTCTACACAATGGGGCAATAGAGTCATCTGGCTACAAATAAAGGGAAGAATGGCCTCAAAGGTGATTTAATGATTGGTGGGGTTTCTATTACCATCATGAGACCAAAGGGCACTGGCTAAGAGAATGGAATTTTCCAGAGTGTGGGTGGGGTTCTCTCCTTGGTCTCAGAGTCACCTCCTTTAGTTTCAGTGGGCTAGGTTGCTGCTCCCAGGCTGAGAGGGTGAGACTGTTGCCCTGTTGGGCCCAGAGGCTGGGGATGCCTTGTGACTTGGAGGACAGAGGATGGAGCAAAAGTGGATAATTCCTGAATATTAAAAGATCGTGGAAATTGCATTGGTTTGGGACTTGCTTAGAGCCCCTTTCTTCTTTTGGATTTCTCCCTTTTGGCATAAGAATGTCTGTTCTATGCCTAATCCACCATTGTATGTTAGAAGGAGAAAATTTGTCTGGTTTTCTTGGTTTACAGATGGAGGAATACCTGATTTATATAATGTTCAGATGAAATTTTGGACTTTGCTTTGATCCTGGGGATATGTTGAGACTTTTGTGGCTGTTTAAATGGAGTGAATGTATTTTGCATACAAAAGGGTCATGAATTTTGGGGACAAGAGGGCAGAATGTTATAGGCAGAATTGTGTCCCCTCTCAAATCCATATGTTGATGTCCTTACCCGTACAACCTCAGAATGTGACTGAATTTGGAGACAGGTTCTTAAAAGAGATAATTAAAGTAAGATGAGGTAACTGTTAAAATTGGCAGATGGTGAACTGAGAATAACCCATGAGGCTTAAATGTAGGCTAATTAGCTTTTATTGTATTTTCCCCTCACATTTGGGGGAGGCTGAGGCCAAGATGCATCCACCTTTTATGGCTGATGAGGGCAGGTATTTATAGATGGTCATGGGATGAGGGAAGGATTAGGAGATCCATTATCAGTCAAAGTGGCTGTAATGGTGTTTTAGAACAGGGTGAAGAAGGGGGTCATAGGTGCCTTATGGTCTCATCTCCAGCCTGTTTGGTGAACTTTCTGGATGTTGTCTTCCCACAGCGGGGAGGGGTTGTCTACCAGGCACAGGCTGTGTCTAACTGCAGAAAGGAGAGCTCAACAACAAACATGTTAACCCTTGACAAAATATGTTAGCTCTGAACTTACTTATGTAGGAACTCTTGTTATTCCAAAACCTAACCGTGACATTGGGGAGCCATAATCTAAAATCACTCCTATCCTTGGAAGGAGAGGTGATTGAAGCCGGGCAGGTGATTGAAGCCGGGCATGATGGTGCATGTCTGTAATCCCAGCAACTCGGAAAGCAGAGGCAGGAGGATTGCAAGTTTGAGACCAGAGGCAGTCTGGGTAATTTAGGGAGATCTTATCTCAAAAAAGTAAAAAAAAAAAATGGACTGAGGGGGCAGCTCAGTGGTCTAGTACTTACAGAGCATGCAAGCACAAGGCCTGGGTTCAACCCTCAGTACTGCAAAAAAAAAAAAAAAAAAAAAAAAGAGGAGAGGTGATTAGGACACGAATAGCACATAGATTGAGGGTGACAACATGTAGGAACAGTGAGAAGGTGGCCTTCTGACAGTCAAGGAGAGAAGCCTCAAGAGAAATCAAATGTACCAACACTTAGATCTTGACCTGTAGCCTCCAGGACTATGCAGTAATAAGTTTTAACAAACTAAGAGAACTAATTAGAAAATATAATAGAAAACTACCATTTAAAACAGCCACTGGATCATCAGAACACATGCTGTTTGGAGGGCAGAGGGCATGGCTTCCTGAATCCCAGGTCTTATGTTATCACTTTGACCCTGAAGCCACTTTTGATGTCCAAGTTACTCATGAAAACAATCCATCAACTTCTGGTCTTTGCTCCTCTCCCAAGAGAGAGTCCAAGCCCCTCTGAGGACCTCCCACTTTCATATTGTCATCCCAAAGTTATCCTGCTCGGGGAGTGGTATTGCACGTATCACCTGTCTCTGGAAGACTGCTTTCCTCACATTTGCAAAACTGTGAGGTCCACATGAGGTTATTTCACAGATCGAAGGATAAAGCACCACAAAGGGGGTCCTAAAACTCAGCAAGGGAAGACGTTAAGGGTAGAGGAAAAACAATCTCACAGTGTGCTTTAGTAATGTTGCAGCTCCTTCCACCCATCCCTGTTTCCTACATCTTGGCATTGGAGATTTAGACAGGCATTTGGTCACTGTAGCATCGGTACTTCATGGCCTCATGGGCCATAAGTGGATTTGAATGAATTGGAGACTATAAATTCCAGTTGATAAAAATACAGTATGTCTTTATTTTCTAAAAGTGGGAAAAAAAAAAAAAGCCAAAGACTGCCAAAACAAGCATGAAGAATTTGCCAATGACTTCCTGGAGGGAAGAAGTCAGGAGCTTTTATGGCTAGGGAGGGAAGGTTGGTACAGGCTGTGAATCAAGTTTTGATCCCTTCTCACTGGGTGGGGCCCAGTATTTACACAAGTTTGTATTTTGCTGGTTAAAATAAGTTCCTGTGTTTAATTAGGTCCATAGGTGAAAGGCTTAGTTCTTGTCAGTTTTGGTTAGAGCGCATGGTTGTTCATCAACATTGGCTGTTAATAACCAGCTTTTACACACGAGTATATCCATTTTACTATTGCCTAGACAATTGTTGCTTTAAGTGCAAAGTTTTTCTCTTACATTCATATTAACCCGGTTAGTGGGAAATGTGGACCCAGGAATTCTTGGCACTAAGTTTATCCTCAGTTTTTTTCCTCAGTCTCCAAGTTCCCCCGGGGTGCCAAGGTATGTGCCAGGTGGGGAAAATCCCTTATTCCTTGACTATTTGCTCTCAGAGTGACCTCAGAATGCCATCCTCTATCTCTCAACATTCCTCCCTCAAAATCAAGAGGTCTGCTGCATCACACCTCTGTCCCAAAGGGATTCTAGTATCACGGGCCATGAGGATGAAAGCCCAGCTTCTACCACCTTAACCTGAAGAGTTCTCCTTTCTTGGAATCAGGACCTCCATTGAGGTGAAAGGCAGGTCCTTGGCTTAGTTGCAGAAATGAATTTTAGGACGAGTCAGTAAGAAAGTGAAGCAGTTTGAAGTTTATTAGATAAAAGATCAGAGGTAGCACATGTCAGGAGAGAGGTGCCCTTGGATGCTTTTACAATGGATATATATGTATGTGACTTTTGTGCCCTTCAACAGTACATTACTCCAAAAAAGATGTAATTTACAGTTTAATCCAAAGTGTTAAGAACAATAAGCCAGGTCTTTTATTCTTTTTTGTTCTTAAAGAACTTCCTATTCTATAAAGAATTTTTTTTTTCAGGTTTTGGGAGAAGAGAGGAGGTGCTGATAAGATAGAGACTTTGGTATAGTTCTTATCTAAGAAGGTCCTCATTAGTAGAGTAGACCATAAGTAGTCTTAGGAGGTGCATTGTTTAGGTTTACAGATAAAGAGGGGGTGCTGTTAGGATGCATGTCAAAAATGTCTGGAGACTTCTTAAAAGGAGGCTGTCTAGACTTAGGTTGATTGTCCCTAGTGTTGCTTGTAACATTCTCCCAGAAGCACAGAATCAGAAAGGAGAGAGCAAGGTGAAACTCAAAGGTTATATATATTTTTAACTCCATGTATAGCTATTTTAACATTTTCTTTTTTTATTTATAAATGTTAGTAGGATGCATAATTATAAGCCATTTGATATACCCATTATGCAACTATTAAGTCAGTTTTCTTATACATCCACCACCTTACATCTTTCATAGAACAGGATTAACAAAAGAAGAAAAAATAGGAATTTTAACTGATATATAATGGCGGTCATATGCAACCATGGGTTATACTCTCATTGGGTCCACTTGTATTTTCCATTTTTAGATAAGTATGATCGATCATTTTTATATATCTATATATGTAAACTTTTTTTCTTTAAGTTAGATTTAGCTCCCACAAATATATGAGAAGATATGGTGTTTCTCTTTTTGAGACTGGGATAATTCACTTAAAATGATGTTTTCCAGTTTCATCCACTTCCTGCAAATGATATAATTTCATTTTTCTTTACTACTGAGTAATATTCCATTGTGTATATATATTATAATTTTTCATTCCATTCCTCTGTTGATGGACATCTTGGTTGATTCCAAACCCTTGCAATTGTGAAGAGTGCTGTATTGAGTATGGAAGTGCAGGTGTCCCTGTGGTATGATGAGTTATCCTCCTTTGGGTATATTCCCAGCAGTGGTATAGCTGGGTTGTATGGCAGTTCTGTTCTTAGTTTTGTAAGGTACCTCCATATTGATTTCCAATGTGTTTGAACTAATTTATAGTCTCACCAGCAGTATTAAAGGGTTCCTTTTACTCCCCATCCTCATATAAAGAACAGATAGATTTGAAATTTTGCTGACTCTTTTCTCACTCATAATCCAACAACCCCTGCCTGCTGTCCTTCCTTATCCCTACCTGACCCTGTTCTTGCCCCTATTTCCCACCCACATGACTATCAGACCTTCATTTTTCTGATATCAGTACCTATATTATATTCTATATGAACCTCAAAAACCTATTTGTTGCTATCCCTAACAACTACTCCCCATACTTATTTCCTTAAAGAACACCAAGTCTCACACAAGATTAACCACAGTTATAAAGATGAGATTGGATGAAGCTATTACTCTAGCAGCAGAACACTTTCTATGCTCTGAGTGATACTAGAATCCAAGATCTCAAAAGAAGGCATTAAATTAAGCACAACCCCAAGTATACAAGGTAGTGATACCTACCTTGTCTAAAGAATGGGCAAGTCTCAACCCAAAGCCACACAAAATATGAAAAACTAGAATCAAGAAAATACCCCTAATGGCCACAATTCTTCAACAGTTGATTTTAAGGAAACCCAAATATTAAAAATGCCAGAAAAAGAATTTAGAAGTTTGCCAATAAGTGTGTTAAAGGACCTCAATGATATCACAAACAGATGAAAGCAATTGAAACATTAGGAAAAAAAGTATCTAACTTAGAAGAAAAATTTAGCAAAGAAATCGAGATCCTGAAGAAAAAACAAACAAATTCTGGAATTCCAAAACACAGTCAACCGACTTAAGGTGACAACAGATTCTACTGCACCTACATTGGATGAAGCAGAAAACAGAATTTCAGATACCAAAGAAAAAGTTGAGGAGCTTATCTATTCAGATACCAAGAAGGACAAACAATGAAGTAATATGACCAAAGAGGTCTTGAATAGAATGGGTTCATAAAGGAGCTGAAGCTAACACTGGGGTCATAAAAAAATCTATTTAATGAAACCTAAGGAAGAAAGAGACACCCAACATTTTCATTTAAAGTATTTTTCAATATAATGTCTCCATACAGGCATGCCTCAAAACAGTTTTCTTTGTAGTTGACTGTCAGCCAGTGAGACTCAAACCAGATCCTAAGGGTGAGGCCACACTTCTTTCCCATGTCAACCAAATTTTCACTGTCGTTCTATCCTGCCTCATTAGCATCAGAGGAGCATTCAAAGTTCTTAGTTATTGATCAACTTACCTGGCAAGTCACTCAAAACTCACCCTTCTCTCTCTCAGGCAAGGCATTCTTTTATCTGGCTTCTTTCAGGTCACCCCCTTTAAACATACATCAATATGTTTTCCCTCATTCATTGTCTTCAAATATATACTTAATGTTTGGTTATAAGCAATGTTAAAATTGTTGTTTTTGTTAGATGCCCTGGAATCTGTGCCTGACTCATAGCGGCCCTACATACAACACATGAAAACAGTATTAGTGCTTCTCTGCTATTCATAGGGTTTTCAATGGCTGATTGATTTTTGGGAGTGGGTTGCGGGTCCTTCTCCCAATCCTACAGCACCTGGTGTTCCCAGGTGGTCTTTCATCCACATACTATCCAGGCCCAACCCTACTTAGCTTCTGAGATCTGATGGGATTGGACACCACAGTGGTATGGGTGAAAGCAATGTTAAAATAGTTGTTGTTATTGTTGTTGTTAGGTGGTGTTGAGTCGGTATCCAACTCATAGCGGCCCTCATAGGGTTTCTAATGGTTGACTGTTTCGGGATTGCCTTGGGAGTGGATTGCCAGGTCCTTCTCCCATTTTGCGGCGCTGAGAATTGAACTCGGGACCTCAGAGACTGCAGTGCAGCGCTCTACCAACTGAGCTAAATCCCAGACCGATAATTAATTCATGATTTCTTAATTCACTGCCCAAATACTTTCCTTCACTATTAAAAACTTCCTGACCCTTCTAGTAAATGACTAGTAAATAACCAGATGACATTTTGAAAGAATTGGTTTATATGTAAATAGTTGATATGTATAGCTCTTGTCTGATGTTGTAAGTTGACCTAGGCCAGTTATCTTTATCAATTTATCTCTATCATCTATCTAGCTAATCTATCACTTTGGAAATTTTTTAAATTGCTGTTTTGACGTGTATTTACTAATTGTTTTTGGTATATAATTCAATTTTTTCAGTAAACTACTTATAGAATTGTGCATATGTCACCACAATCTAATTTTATAACATTTCCCTCTCCCCTCAAAATGCTTCCCTTTCACATCCCAAGCCACTTGCAACCACTAATCTATTTTAGGTTTCTATAGATTTAGCTTCTATAGACATTTCATATAGAGAAAATCACACACTATATGGTCTTTTGTGTTTAGTATCTTTCCCTTAGCACAGTGTGTTGAAGCTCATCCATGACATACATACCCTCAGATATGCCATTCCTGTTTATTGACAAGTAGACCATGGATGAAGACAACATATTTGAATTTGTATTCATTTAACAAAAATGTGTTCATCTCTATATCCATCCATCAAGCACAGAGCTAGATACATGGTTAGTACTCAATAAGTGCCAACCAAATGAATCCATTTACCAAAAAGTGAGAGATTAAATAAAGCAAATAAATAACACGCTAGGACAGATTCTGAAATAGCCATGCATACTAGGTATGATTGGAATACAAAGGAAGGGAATCATTATTTCTTCATGGGAGACCTGAAAAGTATTTCCCAGAAAATATGCATTTTTAATGGAATGTGAAAATGACTTTGAATTTGTGTTTCTCTAGGTCTATGATGCCTTTCTTGGGGTGTTAAAAGCACAAATCTGAATTAGGAATGGGGAGAGAGCTGGGGTGACTAGAGAGAGGGATGGAGGGGTTGTAGTATGTGTGGTGGTTTCAGAGAAATGATGAGAATAAGGATGTAAAAGTGGATTGGGGCCAGATTTACCTACCCTTTTTAGACATCTTGGCCTGTGAATCTGGCCTCGGAGCTCCATTGTCACCCCCTGTGAAGCATTCTCTTAAGTATCCGTTAGATACTTTGCCTGGAGATAGAATGAAATGTGCTTTACAACAAGCAGTAAAAGCAGGCCAAAGCTGGTGGCTTCCTTCTCAGTTTCCTCCCTGGAAAAATCTGTGTCTTAAATTCTCATCTCTCACAGTGCCCAATACAGGCACTTGGCACGTGTTTACTGGCTGTTTACTGCTAGGAATTAGCATTGTACTGAGTGGACTGACGTTTCTTTGGAGTTTTTTGGATATAGCTTAGATTTACCAGCCTTCTGCCTTTGTAAAAGCTAGGTCCATCCTTCTGGTCCCGTCCATCTACATCCCTGTGCCCTGGAAGCTGACAGTTCCTGTGGCAGAGGCTGAGGCAGAGCAATCTCAGTGTTAGGTAGCTAGTTTAGGCATTAGCAGGCAATATGGAGGAAAAGGAGATTGAAAGTGGCTCCTGCCATTCTGCCTTGATGTAGAAGCTATTGGAAGGACATTTTAAAATAGGTCCCACTCCCTACTCAAGCCCTTGAGTCATTTACAAAACAAAGATTCTAAGCCCATATGAGATTAGACCCAGAACTGGGTGCCCTGGGCTGATGTCACACTGTGTGTTCCCTAGTTTGAATAATACTAGAGGGAACATATGCCCACCCTCTCTTCCCCTCCTCTGTCATCCTCTTCTTCCTCTCCACTCTTTCCTCTCTAGTAACCCCATGCAGCCCTCTCTCCTCTCTCAGGCCCCCCATCTTCTCTGTCTACTCAAGGCACCTGTCCTTCTAAAAGCCAGTTTAACTTGCCTGTTCTCTGGCTTCTTTACCTTCCCTTGGGGAACAAAAACCTCCTTATGCCCAGTCACCCTGGGAATGCAGGTGTTTGACAGGTTTACCTAAGCTGCTCCAGGTGCTTCAGGTTCCGCATAATTATTCCTTTGAGGTGTACTATCTTTAATAAAGCTATTCTATAATCTTTATGCCTGCAGCCATAGCACTGTGGCATCCGATCCCGTTAGCTCTCGGAAGCTAAGCAGGGTTGGGCCTGGTTAGTACTTGGATTGGAGACTGCCTGGGAACACCAGATACTGTAGGCTTGGGAGAAGGACCCGGCAACCCACTCCCAAAAATCAATCTGCCATTGAAAATCCTATGAACAACAGAGAAGCACTGACAAAATGTTTCGCCTGTTGTAAGTAGGGTCCTCATGAGTCGGATACCAACTCTATGGCACCTAACAACATATTTTTTATAATTTATTTTTAATGTTATTTTTAATTTTATAATTTATTTTTATAATTTTTTATAATAACTTCTGTATTGGGTATAAATTCTTTTATATGACAAACACAAGTATGAGGTTTTGGTGCCAGATTCCTAGACTAGTGCTCTGGACCTGCTACTTGTGCTTCTCCCTGATAACACCAGCGTCTCATCTTTGCCTTTTTCTTCCAAAGTAATTATTTATACTACAGTCTTCAGTCTGAAGACTGGCAGCCTGCTATACTGGTGCCTGCCACTTAGCTAAGTACTCTGCTCCTTTGTTTAAAAATCTTGGGCTCACCATAGTTAGCAGGGCTTTGGCAGCTGTTCCTCCCATGGGAGATCAGAGCTCCCATGCAGATGCAGTTGGCCTTGTTTACCCCACAGGGACCACTGGAAGTTCATCAAGAGAAAACACCAAGACAGCTTCCCTCACTGTTCTTCCCTAGTCTTTGCCCTCCTCTTCCCATCAGAGATTCCTTTGACAGTATGGTGGGGATCCCAGGGCTAGCCAGCCATACCTTGCAGAGAAGCGTGACCTAGTGGCCCCAGTTCAGAATCCATTTAGTCCTACACCCACTTGGAGACAGAATCGCTTTTGGCTCTGGCCTAGAGTTGGGGAAAAAGCAGTCGTGAGGGTGTGGCTTGGGTATCCATGAACATGAAGCGTTCTTTCCTAATTTGCAAAATGAGGGTATTAGGGCCAACTATGTCTATAAAATAAGAAATTGCTCTATCCCAGGTGCCTTTCAAACCAGTTATGACCACTGGTTCCTTTCCCCCAGCTTATTTCCATCCATTAGAAACTACATGGACATGCCCACTTCTCCGTCAGACTGTACAGCTGAGGAGTGGGGTGGCTGCTGCAAGAGCTGGGGGTTCTCCCTATTGCTGGTGGGTGGGATGTGATTACAGAGTTGAAGGGGGGTTGGTAATGGTCACTGAGCCACACGCTGCTATGGCAGCCACGTGTACAGATGCCTTTCCTGTGGCATTTATCTTCTGAGTTGCTAATATTTCCCCAGCTGTCTGGGAAAGCGCGCAGTAGGACGGCCTGCCGATGGCCTGTCAGCCAACTCTCTGTGATTTTGGAGCTGGCTTGAGTTTGAATTACCTGTGTTTACATCATCACCTATACTTTTATTCCACTGCTTTTTAATTCCTTGCCCCAAACAAATGGAGACCCCGTTCTGGAAAGGAGTTCCTCATCCCCATGCCCCACCTCACCTTCCCTACCTCACAGGGCTTCAAGGCAGGATGATAACACGGAGAAATTGCTGGAATTCTTGGGTGCTCCTTTGCCCTCATCTCACACATTCAACTGGGTCTTTATCTCCATAATCTCTCTCAGGTTCCCCTTTGTTTTAATGCCTTGGTTGCCATTCCATTTATTCTTTGCCAGACATTAAAAAACTGGGACCTCCAAAAAGTCTCTTTAATCTGATTTATCTAGGAGGAGCCTCTTTCTTTGCCTTGTTCTGTCCCTTCTCCTTTCCAAATTGCAAATGTGGCAGCTGGATGTCCAGTATCTTAAGGCTACATGATACGTACTGTCCTCCAAAGATAGTGGAACAAATGGGTCGAAGGAGTTGATCACTTTCGAGGGGTGGCTACACAGACCCTGTATTTGTAGAGTCCAAGTGTCTATGTGAGACAATAAAATGTTTGCTTAAAGCAGGGATCACTAACTACTTCTATAAAATACCACATAGTAAGTGTAGCAAATTATTTACTATAATGTAGTATAGCAATATAGAAAGTATTTTAGGGTTTATGGGCCATATGGTCTCTGTTGCAACTGCTAAACTCTGCTCTTGCAGAGTGAGAGCAGGCATACACCCATATGTAATCAGATGGCTATAGGAGTGTTCTAATAAAACTTTATATTGAGGCACTGCCTGGATTTGGCCCATGGGCCATGGTTTTTCAACTCCTAGTTTAAGCCTCTACTAGCAGTTCGCTGTTACTAGCAAGAACCCAGTCCCTAATTATGCAATTTGATTCAGTAAGGCGGCCTTAACAAAACAACAGCAGACTGGGTGGCTTAAACAACAGATGTTTATTTTCCTCACAGTTTTGGAAGCTGAAAGCCCAAGGTCAAGGTACCCACAGAGTTAGATTCCTCTGAGGCCTCTGTCCTTGGTTGGCAGATGGGAGGCTTCTTGGTGTATTTTCACTGTGGTCTTTCAACTGTGCATACCCACCCCAGTGTCTATTTTACTTATTTCCAAATTTTCTCTTCTTATAAGAACAATAGTCATTTTGGATTAGAATACAGCCTGGTAGCCTCACGTTAACTTAAGCATCTCTCTAAAGGAACGATCTTCAAACACACTCACCTTCTGAAGGAGTGGGGGTTGAGCTTCAACATACAACCTTTGAGAGAACATACTTCAGCCCGTAACAGTAGCTGATGTTAAGTGACTATCGTCATTACTAGCTCTTTTACTTTGGGCAAATTTTTAGCCACTCTGAGTTTCAGTATTTTCCATGTATGAAATGTGGATAAAGAATCATTTTTTGCAGAGTTTAGAGGAGAATTAGTGATAGTATATGTAACTAAACTCAGTCCATCGTTAGAGACTCAGATCACTTGTTTTCTGGCTATGGCAGCCCAAGACAGAAAAGGGCACGGAGAGGCAGGAAATGACAGGCTTGTGAGAAACGTCTGACTGTAGCAGGAGCTCCTCGGAGGGGAGGAAAGAGATGCTGCCAAAGATTGCCAAAGATTAAGGAGGAACCAGAGCACCTGTACCTCTGAAGGAATATATGGGTGAGGAGAAAGAGGTTAAAAGATGAAATGACCACTATGTTTAGAGTTTAACTGCTTGACTTGGTGTTTTGCTCTAAAGAGTTTGAATTTTTGTTGATTTTTGATGCAGAGAGGGTAGGTAGCTTCCTTGTGGGCAGGTAACAGTTATAAGCACATCCATATGCAGGATTTGAATACCTGCTCCTGACTTCCTTTAATTTGTGGAAGGGAACTAGTGACAGAGCCTGAATATAAATGACCTCTTGCTGGCAAGATGGGAAGCTTTCAGGTGGAGAGCCAGAAACCAGAATGCAGATTGATTTCAAAACTTGCCTTGGTATTAGAGAAAATGACAACAGCCAAGTAGCCACATCCACTCATGTTGAAAATCCTGCCTGGCTGAGGAAAAAAAGAAGAAATTGAATTTTTCACAAAGGAGGATTTTGCTAAAATATTCTGTGTCCTGTCACAAAAGGAAGGCTGAGGGTCGACTTCACTTGCAAATGAAACTTCAGTATTACATATACAATATGGTGACATTGGCAGGGGAGAGCATATTTCTTCTGGCACCCACCCAGGCCACACAATATCCTTTTACCTTAAAAGGTGTTGGATAATAGTCTTTTTTAGTAGTAGTTAAAATTCACTTCTGACGAGAACGACCAATTCATGAGTTTAGGAGTTGGCCCACATAGTAAACTGGGAGGAATAGTTAATATACACAGAACTGGAGCTTTATTTATGTACTTGTTGCCAAAGCTATTAAGTCACTGGACTACAGTTATTAAGCACCCACATATTCTTTTCCCTAAAGGAATTGACAGTTTAGTGGTACAAATGAAATAAGTAAATGAGAAAACCCTGATCGTATGACCAGGGCAGGATGGAGAAGGAAGGTGGCAAGAAGATAGTGGAACGAGGGTCACAGGGCTGACCTCTAGGGGGACAGTGCTTCAGGGAGCACCAATAGGAAGGGTGTTTCTGACAGCTGCCTGCTGGTACCTGTGCGGCCAAGTGCACTGCCTTGTTCCTGTGCCAAAGCTTCCAGGATGCTCCCTACCTGGCCTTAGCAGCATGAAACAATTGAGTCATGCCAGGAGGCTTCTTTCCTGATTCTTTCTTAGTACTGGCACCACTCAGCTGATGTTGCTGCTGAGATGACACTGTGTCCAGGTCCTCAGTGGGGGCTACTTGGTTTTCAGTGCTGCTTCTATCTCCATCATGGCAGAAAGCAACAAATACTGAATAGAAACAAAACTTCCCACAGGTATGCAAGTCTTCTTTTTAATTCCAGGCATTGAGAAAGCAAAGGAATTTGGAGTTTCTGTCTTTCCAGCCATCCCTGAAAAGAAACCACCTCCCCCTCTTGCTGGAGTGGGAGGGACTTGGGAAAGGCACCCTGATCACCTGCAGAGAGCATCTTGTACTGTCACAACCACCACCAATGCAAGAGCCTGCTTGATGAGGTGTAGTGGGGAAAAGTCGACCCTAGTGGTATAGCTATGCGCAGGTTCCCTTTCAACAATAAAGCATGTCTTTATACCTCCTGCCATTATTCAACAAGCACATTTTGAATACTACTATTTGTCAAGCACTCTGCTACTCAGAAGCTATGGATATCCATTCATTGATTTAACAAAAATATTTGCTTAATTCCTGTGGAGTAAATGGTGAATGAGGCAGTCCCACTGCTGTGAACCTAGTTGAAGCCTTGCTCAGGAGGAGAAACTCCCTTTGTGCTTACAACCTGCCCAGGTATCTATTTACAGTTTTTGATTCATATGTGGACCTGTACATATTTATGGAACCTCCTTGAAGACTGCCTGTACTCATTGGGGAACATAATTCTGACTTCAGAATTTCCTCATATATTGTGTGGCACAAAAGCACTTCTGTGGGCATTTTATCATCTCAGCCAGCTTTTGTGGTTCAAGCAATCATTTAAAATTTCTTTTCTATGAAGCCTAGTTCAGTGGTTCTGATTAGTGTCCCATATGTCAGAGAAGATGACTAAAACCCAGGAAATTAGCAAGCTAAGGAGTTAGGCCATGTGTTAAGAAGAGAGAAATCAAAACCACATGTTCCATACTCCATTCAAGGATTCATTCTCTCCACCCCTCCGTGTACCTCCATAGTGTGTTAATTTATTTTAAAGCATTTTTCAAGGTGGATTTGAATGTGCTGCCATAAAAGGCAGCCATGAAATTCAGCAATCTAATAGACTGACAGTCTAGTACTAAGGACTAAAGTGTGACTATCGCAATCATTCTGAAAGACACCCAGAAAAACAAAAACAACAACCAAGTGTTATGGACAAGAAAAGCTGCTGGATGTCATTAGAGGTTATGAAAGACCATATGGACTCTTTTTCTTTTCTTTTTTCTTTTCCTTTCTTCTTTTTTTCTGTAGTACTGGAGGGTTGAACCCAGGGCCTCACACATGTCTTTTACAATGCCATATGGAGACAGCATGGGGACCCATCCTGAGAGAGAGAGCCAGCAGGTACAGACCACTGGTGTTCTCTTCTACCCACTGAGACCAGAGTTAATGAAATCCATGTATCTCCTCTACCAGGCAACCAAGAATCCCGTCTACATCCATGTAGGAATGGATGTTCTGCAGTCTGGAAAAGTGCACCAAAGTCAAATGTGGACATGCCACTCTGAATCTCTTCATAGACAAGGCCAAAGAGGACCAGACGGAGAGCTTCTTTCTCAGTGAGACTTGTAGATACTCATATCTGCCATTCAATGGGGAGAATCAAGTACACAAATCTGGAATCAGATACATGTTTACAACAGGGGCCATACCACATTATATCTATGGACAAAGGTCTTCAGGAATTACCCTGGAAGGAATTCCCCTCTGAAGATGGAGACCAGGACCAAGAGAGAAGGTTAGTAGACAGGCCCAAATCTCATGAGTTAAAAATCATCAATTCCAGTCCAACTGCAACTGTGTTCCTGATGAGAGAAGATACTCCCTGCTCTTAAAGAGCATCTACATGTGACAGGTCGACCAGATGGTTGGCTTGCTTGTCTTTGCGTGGCCTCATCTTAAACAAAATCAAATCACCTGAACCCAGACCACACCAAAATCCAATTTGAAAAGGAAAGGGGTGGAAGTCTGGCTATACACGATGGTATAGAAATTTAAGTCCAAATTCTCAACCATCTCTGGTTAATGTTGCATATTTCAGTGTTTCCCTTCTGTTCAATGAAATGCTCTGCTTTTCTTAAGGCTATATGAGCAATGAGAGATACATGGAAATTGACTTCTTTTGACTTGCTGATGTTACTAAGCACAATATGTGGACTCTGAATTGATCTCAGCTTCATATTTGGAATCCAACCCTCTTCACTTTGCCACCAGTTGCCATACTTATAATATTGCTGCCTCTTTGTCAGAGGATCAGGAATGAAATTCCTATACAAAGAGCCAGCAGTTCACTTGACATCCCTATTCACTGCATTATAAGTGTCATCCTTTCCCTCTCTTACTGAGTCATTTTGGCTCTGCCCCAGATATCCAGCCATGATTTTGGAAAACATGGCAGAGGGGCAACATCCATTTGTTCATTTATGCCCCAAGTAATCTACACAGTATTCAACAGTATTAATAGTTATTTGCTTAAGAATAATGGTCTAGCTAGAATCCTAACAGGCTGTCTTTTAAGTTGTTATGTCATGGCATAAGAGGATAACTGAGATCTTTTGGATGGTATTTTGCATTTATTTTGAATGTGTATTTACCTGGGGGATTTCTGTAGTTCTCGAACCAAATGCCTTTTAGGGAGAGAAAACCCTAAGGTTGTCTGAACCTCCATCTTTTTCATATTTTGTAACCGAGGATTCTCAGTTCTGACCATCATTGTGTTAGAGTTTGTTTTGTTTCTGTGGCCTGTGTCTAGTGCTACTTACCTAATCATGGAGAAAGAGATGATCAAGTGACTTTCTGATGTCCTTAAGCCATCTTTCTGGGTAATCCAGGCTTTAGTGCCTTATCTGGGTTTTGGCTTGTGCTATTGGCTGACATAGTGGCTGCTGTGGTTGCAGTTGGTTTAGGTTTTTTTTTTTTTTTTTTTTTTTTTCTGCTTTAAAACAGGGCTAGCAGGGGAAGGAGAATGTGATGGGTGTTAATGAGGAAGATCCTGGACATTGTTTGATTAGGCTTTGCCTTTCAAACTGTTGTTTTGGGCAAACATATTGAAGGAGAAAGTTGTGCTAGAATGCCCTCTTTCTTTTTGTTATTATTTCTTTAGCCAAAGCTGAAGCTTCGGTCTTTGAACTTATACTGAGTGCTCCTGTTGAGCAGAGCTGGATCTGACCCCTAGTCTGACCTCTGTGTACGATCTGAAAGGTGAAAGGCATCCTAATCGAAAGGGTGCAAAGTCTCTTAACCTTCAGTTTCATGCAGCTTGTGTCTCCCCTGTACTGTGTGCACACTTCAAATGATTGCTTTGCAGTTTTAAAACTAGAAAACAGTCCCTAAGCCTCTAAACCATTGTATTTTTGGTCAAAAGGGAGAAATTTTACTCCTTCTTGAAATTTAAGTGTCACTGTTTTGAAAATAGATGTGACATTCAGTACTTTGACATTTTTAGAAAGGGGATTTTCAGTAGTAAATATGGCACCTCTATCTTTGAAACATTTACTATGCAATTGCTTTTAATTTAAAAAACATCTATCTAATGCCTCTATTTTACTTTTTCTTCATTTCAGAAGCATCATTCTATTTATTGCCAATGTTTTATCTCTTGAGTAGGAAACTTTGAGAAACTATTTTAAATGCTTTCATTAACTCAATGTTGTTGTTGTTAGGTGCCATTGAGTTGGTATCTGACTCATAGCGATGTGGCATAGAACAGGTGAAACACTATTGTCAGTGCTTCTCTGCTATTCATAGGGTTTTCAATGGCAGATTGTTTTTTGGGAGTGGGTTGCCAGGTCCTTCTCCCAAGCCTGCAGTACGTGGTGTTCCCAGGTGGTCTCCCATCCAAGTATTAACCAGGCCTGACCCTGCTTAGCTTCCGAGGTCTGATGGGATTGGATGCCACAGTGGTACAGCTGCAGGCCATTAACTCAGTAGAAATGTTAAACACACACACATTCACCCCCATATGTTTGTGTGTGTCTGTACCTTTGCTGTAGAGAAACTAAAGTACAACTTTGAATGAACCATTTGGGATAGTGGGTCATATCAGGGAAGGAAAGGGGTTCTTTCTGCCTCTATCTTTTCTTTTGCTCTCCCATCTCTCTCTAGCATTGGTGGCAGCTATGGTGGGTAAGCACTCCAACACTCCCCTTCTCATGTGGACCATTTACCTGTCACCGTAGAGCAACCTTGGGCACTTCCTCCTCCTCATGCTCTTGGAATTGAGATCTGTGCCCAGCAGTGCCATGGAGCCTTGAATGCTACGTCTCGGGCACAGGCAGATATGAAACATATTTTGTATTAAATCTGAAACCCTCTTGACTTTTGCATGCTGGACTTACACTAGTTGGTAAGGCTGAAAAAGGAACTGAGGTATTGCCTATGAATCCTTGGTATTGAACTTCTACACTACCCAGGCAAAATTTGATGCCAGAATACTGTCTAGTGCCAGTCATAAAAAGAAGGTTGTTTGAGCCAAATTCAAAGTTTGTTTTCTTTTTGAAAATTAGAACGTTAGCAACTGTGATATATCTTGCAGGGCTTTTGCTGTTTGATCTCTGTGTTATGAAATATTGGATAGGGGAGGGCTAAGGAGGACAATGTCATAGAAATTCCTGTACTCAGTGCCTTGTTCTAGAAATGCTTCGAATCTGAACAGACTTTATCCTCTGTGACAGCTGTGAGGCTGGACCATCCTGTATTGCCAGGAGTAGGGTACTGTCTAATGGCAGCTTTAGTCAACCAGTTGCAAGTGGTTTTTGCAAAACTGTTGTAGAAAGCTGCTTTGTGGTTAGACTTGGTGGAGTACAATTCTTCAATGACAAAGTTTCAACCCATTATTGTCCTGGATGAGCTGCTTTAGATAATGTGACTGAGGAACTCCATTCTTCTGAAATAGTAGATGGCAAAGGAATGCTTGCTAGCTCTAGGATTGCTCTGTTTATTGTGAAAAACCAGCATTTGTTTTCAAACTCTCCCTTTAGTTTCTCTCTATCTCTTCTGCTAGAACCTGCTCTGTGTAAATGAATCCCCAGGTTCTGATGATGTCCTGGGCTTTTGTTCTCCTGGATTGTGGACTGTGCATATGACATTTAAATAGTTTTCTATGTATTTAACCCCCAGGTGTCTGTTAGGTTGTCCTGCTTTGAGGGCTTGCATGTTGCTGTGATGCTGAAAGCTATGCCACTAGCATCACAGATATCAGCAGGGCCACCCATAGTGGACAGGTTTCAGCTGAGCTTCCAGACTAAGACAGACTGGGAGAAGGACCTGACAGCCCATTCCCCAAACAATTAGCCATTAAAAACCCTAAGAATAACAGAGAATCACTGTCAAATATAGTGCTGGAAAATGAGCTGCCCAGGCTGCAAGGAATTTAAGAAACAACTAGGGAAGTGTTGCCTCCTCAAAGTAGTTGTTGTTGTTAGGTGTCGTCAAGTCAGTATCTGACTCATAGCGACCCTCATAGGGTTTTCAATGGCTGACTATTTCAGGATTGCCTTGGGAGTGGATTGCCAGGTCCTTCTCCCATTTTTGCGGTGCTGGGAATTGAACTCGGGACCTCAGAGACTGCAGCACAGTGCTCTACCAACTGAGCTAAACCCCAGCCCCCTCAAAGTACAGTCAACCTTAATGATAGGAATGGAGTAAAGCCCCTGGGACCTCCTTTTGCTGAGTGGCATGATTCAAAATGAGAAGAAACATAGTGGCTGCAATAATAGAGTCAATGTCAAATGTTTCTCTTTCTGGAAGGCTGCAGAACCCTTTCTCTTTGGATGTGTTCAAATTTAGAGCTAGATAGAGGGAAAGGATCATCTTAGCCACAGGGTAGCTGAACAGAGACATTAGAAGAAAATCCTGATCTTTGCTTTTCCATTATCAGACATCCTGCTCCTACTCTGGTGTCCCTTCCCAGCAGAGGAGGGGCCCCTGTGAACTTGAGGAGGTGGGGTGGGATGGGCTATGTGTCCCCAGTTCCACAGGGTTCAGGGTTCTGCTCCCACTTGAACTGAATGCAAATTTGGTAAAAATGTCAAATACCTGTGGAACTCCCTGATTCACCATGCCCTTCCCTCTTTGTGAGAGGCAGAGGAATAACATTTTAAAGGGTTTTTTGTTTTTGTGTTAAAGAGCAAACCAGAAGCTGCATTTTTATTTATTATACATAAGAAAGTTAATCTATTTTTACAAAAAATCTAGAGTTGGAAACTCTGGGAAAATTTATTGAAATACACAAAAGCTTCTCTCTCTTTAATGTGCAATATGCTTTGCAAGTACAGAGGTTATTTTATGTTTAATCTGTAAATAAGAAATGTATTTAAATTAACAGGGAGCTTTTTATAAAAGGACCAAATGTTCTTTTATAAATGTACTCAGGCATATCTTGTTCTGTGGGATTTGTTAGGATTTTTATGAATTATTTTTATTAAGTGATTCTTGACCTCAACATAAAACCAGTAACCTTAAAACCACTGGAAGAAAAGATAGGGAATGTGCTCCAACACATAGGCACAGGCAAGTATTTCCTCAATAAGACTCCAATTGCTCAGGAAACTGCACCAAGAATCAACAAATGGGCTTAAATGAAGCTAAAAAGCTCTGCAGAGCAAAGGAAACAATCAACGGAATAAAAGGAGAGCCCACAGAATGGGAGAAAATCTTTGCATTCTATGCATCTGATAGGGGACTAATTTCTAGAATATATGAAGAACTTAAGAAATCAAACACCAAGGCAACAAATAACCCAGTAACTAAATGGGCAATGGAACTGAACAGACAGTTCTCAAAGGAAGAAGTATGAATAGCCAATAAACACATGAAAAAAATGTCAATCCAGGGGGATAGGTTTTAGTTCAGTTGGTAGAGTGCTGCTCTGCATTCTCTGAGGACCCAGGGTTCGATCCCCAGCACTGCAAAAATGAGAGAAGTACCTGGAAATCCACTCCCAAAGCTATCCCAAAACAATCAGCCACTGAAAAACCTATGAGGGTCGCTATGAGTTGGATTCAACATGGTGGCAGCTAACAACAACAATCTCTAGCCATTAGTGAAATGCAAATCAAAACAACACTGAAATTCCATGTCATTCCAGTAAGAATGGTCAACATTAAAAAAATAAATAATAACAAATGCTGGAGAGGACGTGGAGAAAAAGGAACCCTTTTACACTGCTGGTGGGAATGTAAATTAATTCAGCCACTTTGGAAATCAATATGAAGGTACCTTAGAAAACTAAGAATAGAATTACCATATGATTCAGCTATATTACTTCTGGGAATATACCCAAAGGAAGATAAGTCATCATACCACAGGGACACCTGCACTTCCATACGTAATGCAGCACTCTTCACAATCACAAGGTTAAGGAATCAACCAAGATGTCCATCAAGAGAGGAGTGGATTGAAAATTTGTGATGCATGTACACAATGGAATATTACTCAGCAATAAAGAAGAGTGAAATTATGTCATTTGCAGCAAAATGGATAGAACTGGAGAATATCATCTTAAGCAAACAAATCCAGTCTCAAAAAGAGTAATACCATATGTTCTCACTCATATGTGGGAGCTGTATCTAATTTAAAGGAAGAAAAAAACTGTACAAATGTAGATATATAAAACTGGGCAATCATACTTATCTAAGAAGGGAAAATACAAGCAGAGTAGGAAGAAGGGAAGAGGAGATCAGTGGGTGTGAGTGGATGTTGGGGCAGGAAGAAGGGGAGAGGAAATAATGTTGAGGGATAAAGGAGAAGAGGAAAATCTCAAAATATATGATGAAGTTATATGGTACAAGAGGAAGAAATAGGGAAAAGGAAAGAAAAAATCAATGAGAATGTAACTCATGATTGCGTATGATTTTAATACATATTAATCAAATGGTTCTGTAAAATATGTAAGTTGATGAAAGAATAACCAAAAGTGATGTTATGGTTGCATAATAGAAATAGCAAAAGTCTTATTATTCTGTATCCCAACATTCATAATAAAAGAAAAAAATAAAAGATTCTTTTTAGTTTTGAGAAAAAGAAAGAAAGAAAATAGGATTACACTAAGGCCACCATTCTGTGAGGGAGCCCCAACCACATAAAGGCATGTGTAGGTACTCCCATCCTCATGCCATCCCCATGCCACTTATGTTGGTGAAGATGCTTTTAGATGATTCTAGCACAGAGCCAACAAATCACCACCCAGCATGGGAGTCCTGTAGCTACAACTAGATGTTGGAGAGTAGAAAAGAAATGACCTTCCGTGTTCTCTTCAACTTCAGACTCAAAGAACATGTAGCATAAGAAAGTGGCTTCAAGGCAATTTGCTAAGCAGCAGTAGTAGCTGGATTCATAATTATTAATCTGTTGAGATCATTCAAATTTTTTTAAGTTTTATTTTCTTTTAATTAACAATTGTATATACTTATGGGGTAGAATGTGTTGATTCATTACTTGTAGACATTGTGAATAATCAAATCAGGCCAATTAATAATATACCCATCACCTCTAATATTGATCATTTCTTGGTGGTAAGAACATTTAAAATCCTTTTGTTTAGCTATGTGGAAAAATACAATACATTATCAGTCACCATGAAGTGCAGGAAATCACCAGAACTTATTTCTCCTGTCTAACTGAAACTTTGACTAATGTCTCTCCTTTCCCCATCTACCCACTCCTCTAACCTCTAGTAACCACCATTCTACTCTCTATTTCTATGAGTTTGACTAGACTAATTAATTACATCATTCATTCATTCATTTTTGGTTTTTGGAGACATGGTTTTTCTTTGTAGATCAAGGTCACTGTGAACTTGCTATGTAGCCCAGGTTGGCCTTGAACTTGCGATCCTCTTGCCTTACCCTCCTGAGTGCTGGGAATACAGGAGTGGGTTACCACATCTGGCTTGACTCTTTTAGATTCCACATGTAAAATGAGATTGTAAGGCATTATCTGTACCTGGCTTATTTCACTTAGCATAATATCCTTTGGGGTTCATCTATATTGTAGCAAATGACAGAATTTTCTGGTTTTTAGAGGCTGAATGCCTGCAGCCATACCACTGTGGCATCTGATCCCATCAGATCTTGGAAGTTAAGCAGGGTTGGCCTTGGTTAGTACTTGGATGGAAGACTGCCTGGGAACATCAGGTGCTGTAGGCTTGGAAGAATGATTTGGCAACCCACTTCCCCAAAACAATCAGCCATTGAAAATCCTATGAATAGTAGAGAAGCACTGACAATAGTGTTCTGTCTGTTGTACATAGGGTAGCTATGAGTCAAACACCAACTCAATGGCACCTAACAACAACAGAGGCTGAATAGTATGCTATTGCAATACACACTACATTTAAAAAATGTATTTGCTTCTTGATGGGTACTTTGGTTGTTTCCATATCTTAGCTGTGGGGAGTAATGCTGTAATGGGAGTACAGACATCTCTACAACATACTGATTTCAATTCCTGCATATATATGGATAGATGGATACCCAGAAGTACATGATAATTCCTGTGATAATTCAATTTTTAGTTTTTTGAGGCACCATTTTCCCAAAGTGTCTGTACTAATTTATAACACCACCAATAGTATTCTGTTGTTGTTGTTGTTAGGTGCCGTCAAGTAGGTATCCGACTCATAGCGATCCTCTGTACAACAGGGGAAACACTATTGTCAGTGCTTCTCTGCTGTGCATAGGGTTTTCAATGGCAGATTGATTTTTGGGAGTGGGTTGCCAGGTCCTTCTCCCAATAGTATTCTAGAGTTCCTTTATTTCTACATCGTTGCTGATATTTATTTATTTTTATCTTTTTGATAATGACCAATCTGATAGATATTTTTCATTGTGGTTTCAGTTTGCATTCCTTTTATGGTTAGAGCTATTAAGCATTTTTTTCATGTACCTGTTGGCCATGTCTTCTTTTGAGAAATATCTGTTCAGAACATTTGTCCATTGTTTAATACGGTTATTGGTGCTCTTGCTATTGAACACCTTGAGTTCCTTGAATATTTTGTATATTAGCCCCTTATCTGATATATGATTTGTAAGTATTTTTGCCCCCTGTATTTTGTCTCTTTTCTCTTTTGATTGGTTCCTTTGCTGGGAAAAATCTTTTTAGTTTGATGCCATTCTGTTGTCTATTTTTTTCTTGAGGCTGGGGTTTAGCTCAGTTGGTAGAATGCTTGATCCAGGTTCTATCCCCAGCACTGAAAAAAATGGGAGAAGTACCTGGTAGCCCACTCCTAAAACAATCAGCCATCAAAAACCCTTTGAATAGCAGAGAAGCACTGACATAGTGCTGGGCATGGCACAGTGTTGGGTGTTATTTTGTTCTGTAATATATAAGGTCAATATGAGTCAAACTCAGTAGCACCTAACAAAAACAACCTTTGTTTGTTCTCATGTTGCTGTGATTTGGGGATCTAAGAAATTGGTGGCCAGACCAGTGTCATGGAGTATTCCCATTTATGTTTTCTTCCAATAGTTTTAGTTTCAGGTCTCAAGTTGAAGCCTTTAGTCTACATTGATGTTACTCTTGTGAAATGAATGGGAAAACTGTTCTTCTTCTTCTTTTTTTTTATGGTACTGGGGGTTGAACCCAAGGCCTCACGCAAGTGCAGTACCACTGAGCTGCACCCCCAGCCTTTTTTTTTTTTTTTTACTTTTTTGAGACAGTGTCTTGCTAAGTTATGCAAACTGCCCCTGGTCTCAAACTTGTGATCCTCCTGCCTCACCTCCCAAGATGCTGGGATTACAGGCATGTGCCATCATGCCTGGCAGAGAACTGTTAATTTTCATTCTTCTACAAGTGGATATTCAGTTTTCTCAACATTATATTTTGAAGACAGTGTCCTTTCCTCATTTTATGTTCTTGGCACTTTTGTCAAAAATCAATTGGCTATAAGTGTGTAAGTTTATTTCTAGGATATCTATCCTAGACCCTTGGTCTATGTGTCAGATTTTAAGTCAGTAGCATGCCATTTTTATTATTACAGCTTTGCAATATATTTTGAAATCTAACATTGTGAAGTCTGCAGCCATAGCACCCTGGCATCCGATCCCACCTGATCTTGGAAGCTAAGCAGGGCCAGCCTGGTTAGTCCTTGGATGGGAGATCGCCTGGGAATACCAAGAGCTGCAGGCTAGGCAAAAGGACCTGGTAGCCCACTCTGGAAACAACCTGCCATTGAAAACCCTATGAAGAGCAGAGAAGTACTGACAATAGTGCTGGGAATGGGACAGTGTCGGGGAGTGTTTCCTTTGTTGTACATAGGGTTGTTATGAGTCAGACCTGACTCAATGGCACCTAAAAACAAAAACAAGCAGTGTGAGGCCTCCAGCTTTGTCCTTTACACTCAGGATGACTTTGGCTATTCATAATCAGCTGTGATTTCAATGTGTCCCCTGAAAGTTTACATGTTGGGAAATTAATCCCTAAATTCATCTGTTAATGTTATTTAGAGCTGGAGTTTTTAAGAGGTAACTAGGGTTAGATGGGGCTGGGATTTAGCTCAGTTGGTAGAGTGCCACTCTGCAGTCTCTGAGGTCCTGGGTTTGATTCCCAGCACCGCAAAAATGGGAGAAGGATGTGGCAATCCACTCTTGAGGCAATCCTGAAACAAGCAGCCATTGAAAACCTTATGAGGGTTGCTATGAGTCAGACAGGACCCAAGGGCACCTAACAACAACAGCAAGGGTTAGATGAAGTCATGAGGATGAGGGTCATGATGAGATTAATGGCTTGTAAGAACAGAAGAAAGGCCCTAGCTTGCACACTCCTTCTGCCGCTCTGTGTGGTGCCCTCTGTCAAGTCATGATGCAGCAAGAAGGCCCTCCACCCATTACCGGGACCATGTTCTTGGCCCTCCCATCCTCCAGAATGCTAAGAAACAAATCTCTGTTGTTTGTAAGTTATCAAGTCTCAGATACTCTGTTTTAAGAGCAGAGAGTGGACTATCACAGTGTATTTTTTGGTTCCATATGAATTTTAGATTTTTTTCTACTTCTGTAAGTGTGAATTCTTTTTCTTTGAAGCATTTATAACGTTAGTATATGGATCTTTCATCTTCTTGCCTAAATTCTCTCATATGTACTTTATTTGTTCATTCGTTATTTAGGCTATTGTAAAAGAGACTGTTTTCTAAATTTATTTTTCAGAGAGTTGAGTGTTAGTGTATAGAAATGCTACAGATTTGTTTTTTCAGTACTTGGTTGAACCTAGGGCTTCAGAAATAATTTGCATGCTCTAACACTGGGCTACACATTAGCCCATTGTTTATTCCTTTGAGCCATCATCTTGCTATGTTATGCAGGCTTCCTCTGGCCTCTAACTCATAATCCTCCCACCTCAGCCTCCTGAGTTACTGGAATTACAGGCATGCATCACTGGGCCTGTTGAAAAGTACTACTGATTTTTTTTTTTTTTTTTTTTTTTTTGTGGTACTGGGGTTTGAACCTAGGGCCTTGCGCTGGCATGCTCTGCAAGTGCTGGACCACTGAGCTGTAACCCCAGCCCACTTCTTTACTTTTTGAGATAGGGTCTTGCTAAATTACGCAGACTGCCTCTGGTCTCGAACTTGCAATCCTCCTGCCTCCACCTCCCGAGCTGCTGGGATTACAGGCGTGCACCACCATGCCCAGCAAAGTGCTACTGGTTTTTAAAAGCTCACATTGTATCATGCAAACTTACTGAATTCTTTTTATCAGTTTTGCAAGTCTTTTCAGTAAAATCTGTAGGATTTCTGTAGGATCTACACAGAGGATCATGTTAGCCAATATCATTTCTCGTTGCCCATTTGGATGCCTTTCATTTCTTGTCTTGCCTAATTGCCCTGACTAGGACTTCCTGTACTAGGCTGAACTTAATGGATGAGGGGAGGCATCCTCGTCTCACTCCTGATATTAAAGGGAAATTCACCCTTGGTGGTGATGTCAGCTGTGAGTTTGTAATACGTGGCCTTTCTTCTGTTGAGGAATATTCCTTATATGCCAAAGTTGTTGAGAGTTCTTATTAGGAAAAGATGCTGGATTTTGCCATTTGCTTTTTTTCCATCTTTTGAAATGATCCTATGTGTTTTGGCCTTTATTGTTAATACAGTAAATTATATTAACTGGTTTATAGTTAATATGGTGTGAACCGCCCTTGCATACAGTGGTAAATCCCACTGGATGCTTGTTGAATGATGCTTTTCAAGTGCCCTTGAATCTAATGTTGTTGAGGATTTTTGCACATATGTTATCAGTGATATCACTGTCATTAGGACTGTCATTATTTTTTAAATGTTTAAGACTCAGTCATCAAGCCATCTTATCTTGTATTTTTCTTTGATTGGGGACTTTTATTGGTGACTCAATGTCCTTACTCATTATTGATCTATTCAAATATTCCATTTCTTCCTGATTCAGTTTTGGTAGGTTGTATGTTTTTCTGGGCTATTTTGTTGGTACATAATTGTTCAGAGTATTTTTATGATACTTTGTATTTCTGTATTGTCAATTGTAATGTCTTCTCTTTCACTGCTGCTTCTATTTATTTGACCCTTTTCTCTTATTTCTAGTTAGTCTAGCGAATAGTTTGTCAATTTTAAGTTTTCCCAAAGCCAACTGTTACTATTGTGGATCTTTTCTATAGTTTTACTAGTATCTACTTCATTTGTTTCTGCTCAGATATTTGTTATTTTTCTCCCTTCTGTTAACTTTGGACTTAGTTCTTGCTTTTCTAGTACCTGATGGTATAATGTTAAGTCGTATAAGATCTTTCTTCTTTATTGATGTAGACATTTATTGCTATAAATATCCCTCTTAGAACTGTTTTGGCTGCAATGAAAGTTTTCATCCTGAATGCCTATATACCACAGAAAACAAAAAATTAAATATAGAATAAGCACATTTTCAGTAGTTCTCTCTCTAGGAACAGAGGGTATATCGTAAATGTGACTACAAGGATTTATTTCAGTTCCTCTCTCTGGTTTAGTGTAGATAGAGTGGGAAATAAAAACCCACACTTGGCTTTACTATGAAGACAGAAGGAACTGGAATACATATTCATCACCCAACCTTTCCAGACACATTGGGGGCATCTGGCTTCTTCTACCTTAGTGGTCTTGAGGTCTTGATAGGATATGGCACATCCTAATATCCAGGAGCCACCAAAAGGAGAGACAGAATTTTAGATAAATAGAAGGAATGAAGAGGCACCTTAAAATGTCTGCCTAGACATTGGTGATATTGGTGATATTCTTCTCATTTAACCATTTAAATTTCATTTGATAAAAGTTAACAATATACAGTACTCACCTCTTCAAACTAACAGCTGTATTTTATATTTCTAAATCTCTTTCAACATATTTTGTCATTTTCCCCATGTAGTAGACATATTCAAGAAAAAAATAATAATTACACTGGGTTCAGGATACTCATTGCACAGAACTTCACTAATGAATTATTACAAATCTGCATCATTCTTGAGCAATTTCTTTGAACTGTTCAATGTTTCTTGCCATTGGCATGGTCTGGGTCAGAACATGAGAACTTTTCTGTTCAAAAGTACCAGAAGCAACGTGACATTGCCAAAACAGAGCAGCAGGGGTATATAAGGCCGATCAGGCAAAGTAAAGAAGTTGGCAAAGTGTCAAATACTGAAACACATTTTTTAATCTCTTGCCCACCTCTCCTTAGGACCTTCATCCTTACCAGTATCTCCCAGCTGTTATATTATGACATAAGATAACCGTGCTGCAACATAACTAATTTTCTTAATGAACATGCCTCCATTTCAGTCCTTACTTCTCACCTCACCTTATTTTAATAAGCATAAATTGAAGAGGGAAAATAATCCAAGAACAAACCTGCCTTTTAAATTATAGCACAAATATTGGAATCCAAAAACAGAAAATACCAATTACGGAGAAATAAAGATTCAAAGCTGAGCATGGTAGAAATAAAGATTCAAAGCTGAGTGTGGTGGTGCATGCCTGTAACTCCAGCACTTGGCAGCCTGAGACGGGAGGATCTCTAACTGAAGACCAGCCTGGGATGCACAGTGAGACCCAGAAAGGAAGGAAGGAAGGAAGGAAGGAAGGAAGGAAGGAAGAAAGAAAGAAGAAGAAGTGGTAAAGAACAGGAGGAGGAGAAGGGAAAGGAGGAGGAGGAGAAGGAAGAAAAGATTCAGATTCTGAAGCACAAACTATGCTAATATGTTTTGGGATCTGATATCACAATTTCCTCAAGGATGAAATTAGTGGGTGACAGTGGGACCAGGATTTCAAGCTGGGGAGACATAATGCAAGATAGAAGAAGAAAGATATGTAGAGTCCAATAAAGCCAGGTGGAAGGAAATTTTCTATTAAATGGCCACCTACTACCAAAAACATTACTAACTTAATACCATGATTCATTCATCCTTTAAACAAATATTTACTTAACATTTACTCTAGTTTTGGTACTATGTCATATATGTATAATATTCATCATAGCTCAGAAGAATCATAGACATTTATTTATCAAATAATTCACCTAGTATTCCCAGTATTTGGAACCCAAATATATTCATAAAAACCACATGTGTTTTTCTCCTGTAGCAAAGTATGGATGGAAATAAAAGAATATAACTGGGAATTCAGAAATATGAGAGGAAGACTCTCATGCAGAAGACGAGAACCCCTATAACATCCTAACAACTCCAAACAAAACCTTTCATTCACATTGTTAGCCAATGTTTCAATGTACTTCTTGGACAATAAGCTTTCCAGATGATATGTATATCATCATTTACAATAATTATTATTTTAGACATAAATTATTTAAATATGGAAGATGAAAAATTCTAAATATCAGTGTTCCCATATTAAGAAAAATGGTATATAGCTAGGTGCGGTAGCACAAACCTGTAATCCCAACAACTCAGGAGATAGAGGCAGGAGAATTACAAGTTTGAGGCCAGAGGCAGGCTGCATAAATTAGTGAGATCCTGTCTCAAGATAAAAAAATAAAAAAGGGACTTGGGATACAGGTTGGTGGTCGAACACTTGCAAAGAATGCACAAGGCCCTAGGTTCAAATCCCTAATACTGAAAAAAAGAAAAAAGAAAAAAAACCCACAAACTTTGAAGAAACTAACCTTATTACTCTCTTGGCACCTTGTTACATACTCCTATGTGTTAGTTTAAATCTTGCTTTGAGGACTATTATTTCATTGGGAACCAATATCATGTCTCATTCTTCTTTGTTGTAATATAGTCCTAAATTATACAGGTGGTATTTTGTAAACATTAGACATTGGATATAGGCTGGTTGAATATAATGGAAAGAATTTTATCATTATTCTCTTTACTGAACTACTAGTATAAAATCTACGGGACTTAAAAAATAAACCAATGATAGAAAATGTTCTAGCACAAATAGTATGATTCCCAAGATAACTGCATCAGCATTAAAACACTTTTATATGATTAATTTTGAAAAAGCATATGGTTGTATTTCTTTAAAAAGTCATTTATAAGTGCTAACTTCTTAGGGGGTAAATGATATGATATCTATGATTTTCTTTAACATAATGTGGGATTTTAGAGGATACAATAACTCATCAGTTGATGATTGGCGAGCAAGATGATGAACATACAAAGGCTTAGAATAGAAACTTGGTGTAAACTTGAAAATTTTATAATAAAAATTTTAAGTACATTGAAGACCATTGTTGTTCCTTCTTCTAAATCGTAAAAGATAGATCACCATGTTTCGGTACAAGTTTCCTTTCCAAAGAAATATCAAAAACAGTTTTCAGTACTTCTTCCATTTCTTCCTCCTTCAGAGCCTTAAACTCTACCAGATCTACATTGTCCTTATAACTAAATCTCCTATAGGTGAGTGTAGAGCCCACTAAACAGTGAACTCCTTCTGGAGTCTGCAAGGAACAAAATGATTTGCTGGTAAACACAGATGATGGAGATGTTTGAAGGTATGTATTCACAGACTCAAAGTCTTCAATTGTTCGAGGTTCCAGAGTAAAGGAGTAGATTTTTCGGTAGTTGTTCTTCTCCAGGAGGTCTGAATTAACAAATTCTTGATTTGGAATGTACTGCTCTCTTCTGATTTGGTCGAGGTACCAGATTCCTTTCTCTTCTGTCAAGCGGAAAATGCAAGGAACTTGAGGCTGATCCTTCCCAGAAATTAATTCCAGAGGCTCCCACATCTGGTAGGAGCGTCCAAACCCAGCATCAGCAATGTAGTTCCTGCCATTGATGGTCACCTGTACTAAAAGGTGAATCATACCTCTGCTGTATTTATTGACTACAGGGGTATATACATATCCTCCCAACATCTTGGCCTCAAAACCCATGGTGGTCAGAGCCCAGTACAGAAGATGATTAACCTGGAGACACCAGCCACCCCGCTTCCTCATTACAATTTGATCAAAAACGGTCTCTAGATTCAACTCCATTGATTCCCCGCAATGGATATTAAGGTTCTCAAAAGGAATGGCTTGGATCTGGTGTTGAAGAAGGTCAGTTAATGTTTCCAAGTCCAGTTTGTTCCTAGAGTTCTTATAACCAATTCTTTCAAAATATGCTTCAATGTCCATAATCCCCTAAGGTAAAGAAAACATGACAAAACCAAATATTACTGCTTTTACACTTGTATTTCCTTTAGGAGGCTAATTGTCATTAGAATGCATTTTAAATATGTGAATATAAACAATGCTTACTAATATCTGTAATAATTATTTTGCTCCTATTGTGAGAGTTGATTTAGATTCACATGTTCACTAAATAGTCTCAGTGACCCCATTTCTCTCATTTTTCAGGTATGTTGTTGTTGTTGTTGTTAGGTGCTGTTGAGTCGGTATCCGACTCATAGGGTTTTCAATGGCTGGTTGTTTTGGGATTGCCTTGGGAGTGGATTGCCAGGGCCTTGTCCCATTTCAGGTATGAGAAAATGGAAATCTAGGTAAACAATGAGTCAAATGATAACTCAGATGTGGGTTTCTTGATGAATAAAAATGAGATTTCAATTATTATCTATTAAAATAGGCTTCTAATCATTTGTTCATAGAAACAGGAGAATTATGCGGTAGTGTACATGGTTATCATGGTATAAGACTGACTTGATTTTCCCCTTAGCTGAACTTTATCCAAGATTCTCCACTCAGCTGGGCATGGTGGTACACATCTGTAATCCCAGTGCTCAGGTGGCTGAGGCAGAAGGATTGAGAGTTCAAAGCTCACCTGGCCTACATAGGCTGTTTCCAAAAAGAAAAAAAAAAATCTTCACTTAAAGATTCATATATTCATCCATTCATTCTTTGCTTGATTGATTCAACAAATAGTTTACTGGGTTGGGGCTGTAACTTATTGGTTGAGCATATGCTTAATGGATATTAGAGCCTGCGCCCAATCCCCAACACCCAAGTAAATAAATAAATAAAAAATAGATGACTCCTTCTAAATTCTTACATTTCAATGAGAGGTAGAATGATACAGATAGTGAACTGAGTAAATAAATAAAGCATGTATCTTTGGGATTGTGGTATGTGCCCTGGGAAAACTAAAGCAACAGAAGGGGGCAGCCAGTGCACAGAAAGAGTTTCAATTTCCAATAAAGAATTAAAGAAAGTCTCATTAGGATTTTAAAGATTCTAAGAATGAGGCCTATGGACATTTCCCCTTAATCTGGTAGGTTCATTGCATTTCTTCTCATCCTAACCTGCACCAGTCCCTTTCATATCGTTTGAACAAGGTGTAAGACGCTAACACTCAGGGAGAGCAAGTGGAGTTTCATTAGACCACCACAATCCCTCCTTGCCCAGCGTACTGGATATACAAGAGGAAAAGAGAATGCCAATCCAAAGGGATGAGGTGCTTTGTGCACATTCCTTATATTTCTTTTTAAATTCTATAATTTGTTTTTGAGTGTTTTTCACAGCCTCCTCTCCTGTGTACCATCATGTCACTATCCTTCTCCTCTTCACTCTCCTTTCTTTCTTTTTTTTTTTTTTAAATGTTGAGTGGAACTTAGCAACTGCAGATCTGTTAGAAGGAAGTCTGTTTTGTTGGAGGCCTCAATCCTAGCAGCATGTGGTAACCGAAGTATACTTGGCTATTCTGTAGCTAAACATATTTTCATTGAATATTATTGAAGCTCTGATGCAAGCTGAAATGCTGAAAGCACTTGAAAAGTAGATGTCACAGAAAGAGCTGAGTGAAAACACTATTAGATTTGCGTGTGGATTTGCAGCATGTCTGTGCGGTGATAGACTCCTGCTTTTCAGCTTGGTCAACACAAGGGGAGACTTAAAGAGGAAGAGCAAACACACTTAGGGAGCCCAGTAAAAACTCTCTGAAAGGCATTTGATACCTGTTGTAGTAGACTGTCAACTTCAGTTCAGAAACCTTAGGGTGTTTCTTCTTCCTGGCACAAACTCCAGAAATGATAGGAAAGATAGCTGTAAAAATATATAACATGACTTTACTTGAAAACCAAAGAGTAGTTTTGTGGAGCATAAATTATGAAGAATCCATAAACATCACAAACAGTGGGAGTGACTGCCCAGGAAAGCGGACATGTGAGTTGCATAGAGAAGTATATAGAAAGGATGATTGCGGGGCATGGCGACACTGTTTGGCTTGAAACCTGGAGGTTCTGCAAGTCATGATGATGGGGCCCAGAAGCAATCAACCAGGTGATTAGTTGCCATGGGAACAGAAAGCACACTGAACCATATTCCATGACCCTGATTACTACCAATATATATATATATACCAAACACAGAAAGTGCTGTATGTAGTGGTAGCACCGATCTTCCTTTAGGTGACAACTATGATTGGGAGCATGTGGAGGGAACGGCATGAAAACAAAGTAATGCCTTTAATGTGAATGTCACTATAGAGGAAGAGGGACATCTTACATACAGAAAATATGCCATTGAAGAATCTCCAGCCATGTTCATCTTCCCTTACCTCCTCTGAAAAGACTAAGGAGTGGAGTCCAAGCCTAACCTTTGATGGAATTTTGCCAGCGAAAAATAGATTTAAGAAAGAAATTAATGGTAGAGACAAAGCTATCCATACATGAATATAATGAGAAAAATGAAAATATGAGATTTGGATTAGAATAGAAAATATTAAAATTCATGCCAAACAGTACCAATGGGAAAAGAAAAATGAACTTTAGGGAAATAGGCATTTTATAGGAACTCATTAGAACAGAACATGTAAAACACACTCAATAACAAAGAGGTAAAAACTAAGGTGATGAAACTGTGGTTTATGAAAAGAAAGATTTCAAACAAAAACTAAACAGAGCCAATGCATAATTAATAATAAATAATAATATTGTACAGGTACAGCATGATATCACATTTGTTATGTAGAAGAAAAACTTGACTTTTATTGTAAAGGCTAATGAAAATATAAAGCTATTCCAAAAGTCAGCTAAAAGCTAGTTGGCATAGAAAGCAATCAGTCAATTTGCTTGGTGCTTCTTTGGAGTAAAATTCAAAAGTATAATACAAAATACATTGAAGAAAATACTACATCCAAAGAATTTTCAAAAACTGAAGCAGAAATCAAATCTAAAAGATAAGAGAGACAATTTTCTGGGAAAGTTTGATTCTATATGTATGAGACTAGAATATATTCTTGCTAAATTATTGAAATCCAAAACTGAAGAGAACTAAGCATCTGGCAGAGAAGGAAAGTACTTCAGATGGAAGAAAGTGTCAGTCTGACAACAGAAAGTTCCACAGAAATGCCAGTATACAAAAGTGAAGTAATGGAGCTGTGTCTGTAAAGTATTGAAAGGACAGGGTATCCTGGAAAAATATACTGTTAATATTTCATTGAATCTGAAAGGTAACATGCATGCAAAAATGATATCAAACATGAAAGAATCTGGGAGATGAAACAACTTTGAGCTATCCTGATGCAGTGTTTCATCTTCATTGGCCAGTGGAGTAAATTGAAAGGAAAACTAAGAAATAGGTGATGATGAAGGACTGCTGAGCCCTGGCTCCTTTTAATACAGAATCAAGAGAAGGAAAGGGATGAGTGTTATGGCTACTGAACAAACCACTTTGTCATATGCAGAAATAGAAATAAGAAGTCAAAAAATAAATCCGAAGACTGCAAAAGAGCAGACTAGGAAGATCTGATATTGTGTTTTCAACATTGGACCATGAAAAGGTCAGTTTAGGGACTTTCAAATTTTAAAGAGCTTATTTAAGCAGACAAATGCATAAATCATTCAGGATCAGACCGAAAGCTGTCCAAATGCTCTGGAAGGCACAAGGGAGAAAATTTTATGAGGTATTCTCAGAAAAAAGCACAAAATATATTTGATTAAAGTGGAAAGTCTTTAGTTGGAGGTTAGTTGGCGGGTTCTGACGGTAAAGTCTCTGGTTTCCTTTCACTGTTTATCTTGAGAAAGTCTAGTGCTGGTGCCATCCAGCCCCAATGGCTACTCAAAACTTTTATAATGGAACTGTTACTTTTTGTCTCTGTGACAAAATACCTGAGCAAATCAACTTAAAGGAGGAAAGATTTGTTTTGGCTCCCAGTACCAGAGGTTATGGTCCATGGTTTGCTGGCTCCATGGCTATGTGTCCATGGTGAGGCAGAATGTCACGGCACAAGAGGGCAGGGCAGAGCAAAGCTGCTCACCTCATGATGGCCAAGCAACAGAGAAAAATAGGAAGGGGACAGGGACAAGATATACCCATCAAGACATACCTCCAGTGACCTACTTCCTCAAACTAAGCCCCATCTCCCAATACCCCATTCAGTTTTGGACTCATCAATGGATCAACCCATTGATGACATCAGCAGTCTTATGATAAAACAGCTGCTCAATAGTGCCACCATCTGGGGACCATCCCTTCAATGCATGATCCTTTTGTGTGTGGGGGGGATACTTCATCTCCCAATCTTAGCAAGAAACTATTCTAGTTAAATTATTGAAATGAAGGCAGAAAGAGTCTTGTTGTTATTGTTAGGTGCCATCAGGTTGGTATCTGACTCATAATGATCCTACGTACAACAGGTGAAACACTTTGTCAGTGCTTCTCTGCTATTCATAGTATTTTCAATGGTGGATTGATTTTTGGGAGTGGGTTGCCAGGTCCTTCTCCCAAGCCTACAGCACCTGGTGTTCCCAGGCAGTCTCCCATCCAAGTACTAACCGGGCCCTGGCCCTGCTTAGCTTCAGAGATCTGATGGGATCAGATGCCACAGGGCTATGGCTGCAGACTCAGAAAGAAAAAGTCTAGGTATCATGAAATATGGAGGGGTACAGCTGGAAGGGAATTGGAGAGTGTATTCCCTATATAAAGTAATATAAAAATATACTATAACTCACATGAAACTCATTGGACCTATTTGGGTCCACCATAGGCACAGAAGGGTAAAGAAAAGAGCATGCTTAGTGCATCCAGAGAGGGTACATGGGATTCGGGAGAATGCTGGTCTGAGGTTAAACTTCGAGGATGCTGTCTGTAAGCCACCTACACCTGTAGATTTCATTTACCATTTCACTGTGCCCATGGCCTGACCTGTGTACTTACACTTAAGGCCCTGTACCCTAGATTCTCCTAGGATAGTCTATGAGAGCTTTTGGAGCTTCCCTGCTCTCTTTTGCTGAGAGCTGGAGGTGCCAGGGTCTGGTGCCCTGCCAGCGCAGCCCTGGTCATTGACTCATTGGCAAGAGGTCTTGAAAAAAAGTGCAGCTGCCTTGCCTTGAGTCTGGACCAACTTTTGAGTTATAATTTATATATATACAGCCAGGTTTTTTTGAAGACTTTCTTAAGTTACTTGCACATGGATCCTTATCCCAATGTCTGGTTTGGGGGAACCTGATTTAGATCATCTTGAAGTTCATTTTGGGAAACTGCGTATAAGTTAAGATACAGAGAATGAGAGCTGGGCATGGTGTCACATGCCTGTAATACCAGCACTGAGGAGGCTGAGGCAGGAAGATCATGAATTTGAGGCCAGCCTCAGCTACATAGCTCCAGATAAGCCTGTGCTGAAGAGTGAAACTATGTCTCAAAAAACCAAAAATAAATATATAAACCTACTACATACATATGTACATACATACATACATACATAAAAGAGACACAAAATGAGGCCACTTGAGAAGGGCCTCAAATACCAGTGTATTGCTTGTAGAAGATCACAAGAATGGGTGTTATTTTGTCAAATGGTCAGTATGTGATAGTTGAACCAACTATTGTGATTAATCGTGAAGTGACATGACACTTCAATCACAAATCACCTATTTTGGACAGACCCCAGAAGAGCAGGTTGATATGCAGAGCTCATTGTTAAATTCCCAGGCTTTAGGACCTCTCCATCTTTTGTGTACAACAGTGATTTTCAAATTTATTTATTTATTTTTTTTGCAAAAGAAACTTTTACTCTTTGCCCAAATGGAGTTGTAAGGCAGAGCCTAACATAGAAGAAAAAAAAGTTGATTGATCCAGAGGGAGACAGCCTATGATATGGTGTTTTCCTACCCTTAGGCCAGAAGCAGAAAAAAATCAGTGGAGGACTGTTGTGGAAATTTCCACACCTACTGCATGGATTTCTGCAATATTGAACAGAGAAATTATAAAGGTAAGGGGTCACTTCTCTATGTGTGTAGTTTCTTTTCCTATCCTTTTTCTTTCCTTGTTTCTGCCTTATGAAGGGCATAGCATCCCACTGTGTTGACATTATACCTCCACTCCCTACCAAGCCCACCTTTTGACTATAGGGAAGGAGAAGGACTTTCTGGGCTGGCTGTATCCAAAGACCACGACTGCACAGTCCTTAGCCTGCAGGAGACCTGCCCCTCAGCGATGGCTCCCACTGAAGGCCTCCAGCAGCCAGGCAAAGGCGTGGGGACTTGGCATGGGCAGGAACACAACTCTAAGAGAAACAGAGTCTACAGCCAGAGGTGATGAAGGTCAAATTAAGTAAGTCACTGGGCAGGAAGTAGTGGAAAGCTGACAGTTGAAAGTTCCTTCTGAGGGACAGGGTGGAGTCAGCTGTTCTGAGTCAGGCATTAAAAGGCGGGGACTGGGGAAGGGGAGGAGCAGTTATCAGAAAAAAGCCAGCAGGCAGGCAGACTATTGCAGGCACCCTGCCAGGGCAGATCCATGGGCCTGAGCTCCTGGGATGGCTGCCCAGGCGGGTTCCTTGCTCCTTTTGAGTTCTTTAGTCCATTTTGGGGTATTGCTCTAGTCTGAGTGACAGTGAAGCGGATAATTTTTTTGGTCATTGGCAGCTACTGGAGACCCTCCTAAGTCTCCTTTCAAAATAACAAAACTTCACCTAGGAGCCTGGTGTTGTGACACAAAACTGTAATCCCAGCAACCTGGGAGGCCAAGGCAGGAGGATGGAGAGTTTGAGGCCAGAGGCAGCCTGTGCAACTCAGGAAGAAATAAAACAGGAAAATAAAAAAAGGGGCTGGGGATGTCGCTCAGTGGTGGAGCACTTGCCTAGCATGTGCAAGGCCTTGGGTTCAACCCCCTAATACCGCAAACAAAACAAAAGAAAATCAAAAAACAAAAACAAAAACAAAATCTTCCCCCAGGGACTCCTCTAGATATTGCAGTAGACATCATTGTTGAAAGTATCAAAGAGAGAAATATAAAATATAGTTCAGGATTTCCCTTAAACTCTGTTGTCTGTTTAAAACCTACTTAATCCTCACAACAAACTTTTTAAAACAAGCACCATTATTAGGTCCCATTTTACTGACAGGGAAACAGGCTTGAGAGAAGCTAAATGACTTGTTCAAGTTCTCACTGACCTAATGCACTGTGGCTGTGACTGTCACCCAGAGAGTTTCTACCAATCACCTATTATAGTCACAGGTAGGCTGCAAAAGTTCTAGAGCAGCAGGTTCCAAGAATGTGCCACCTGAGCTTTCTCTGCTTTAGAACTTGCAGTTCAGGGATGGGGTAGAATCTAGTCTCCTAGACTCCCTCTTTAGATAGGATAAAACCCCAATTTCAACGTGCACTGAATTCAGTCTGCAAGCTCTACTTACCGAGTACCAGCGCCAGCAACCAGGAAGCAGGCTGAGTGCAGTCCCCTGGATTTGCTTCCAGTTTCTGTGGAGGAAGTGCTCTTATTGACTTTGCACATTGCCCTGCCCTCTGAGTCTGGTTAGACTCATCTCGGGGATCTCTGGGAAATGTAGTTTCAGGGCCTCATCTTGCCCAGTGGAACTCTGACTCAAATCCTTTCATTGCAGAGCCCTTGAGATGTATATTGTGGGCTCATTGGCCTTCCTCAGGCTGTGAGGGGCCTTTGTATTGCATATAATTCCTGCTATCTGGGAGCCTGAGGCCAGACTCCCCAAGTGTGATGTGGAAGGTCAGAGCTTCAAAAGGGTGCAAGAAAAGTTGATCCAGTACCGACACCAGCAGCAGAAGTTGAAATATTTTCTTTACACTCCCAGTTTATGACACCGTCTGCTCATCAATTCCTCTCTTTTTTTCATTTTTCTTTCTTTCATCTCTCACCCTCACTCGTTTTTACCTTTTTGTCCAAAGGCAACATATAATGTGTCTGAAGTGTGGCCATGGGTGTGAGTGTGATGTGTATCATATGGTTGTATTTGTGCTTATGTTTTTGTTTTATGTTAATGACCTTGGTCTATATTTCTTACTGTTTCTTAGGTATTTCCCTCTACAACTGTATTTTAAAAACTGTCTTTGTGGCCTGATTGATGCCTTGTGCTAGCCCTTTGGTACTGACTGTTCTAGTACATTCTTCTGTTTTCTTCTGTATAACCTGAGACTCTCTATGGTTGATTGTGTTGGGGTAGGTGGGACAGATCTGCAAATTAACTTTCCTCAGACAGTGACATAGCTGAGAATGATGATAGTTGTAATGATAGCTGCTAAGTGAGGCAGACACCTTTAGGAGCAAATTCCTCTATTAATGCATATCCAAAGTGGTGCATCCTTCATTTTCAGCTAAAATTTTATAACACACATTAAGCATGCTCACAAGCATTCCTGCTCACCACTTTTATCTTCTCAACATGTACTCTATGAGCTGAGCATGCTCCAGAATGTACTCTCTGACTGAGCATGCTGAAAAACCAGCCAACCCCATACATATATGAATATGTATAAGCTCCATATATAAAATCCCCAGGCTCCCTTTGCTCAGGGAGAGCATTGCTTTGGAAGGGATTCCCATACCTCTCCTTGCCTGTGCAGGAGAAAATCTTTCTCCACCCTTTTAGATCTTGGCTTTGTTTATTTTGGCCTTGCACTCAGCAAGATGCAAACCCATTGCATTCAGTTATAGTAGGAGAAATATCCCATCTTCTATCTGCTTAATTGCAGTTTACTCTGAGGCATGCATAGCTCTGCCTCCTGGTGTTATCCACTGTAATTATGCTTTGTTTGCCCACAGATAACCTGCTAATATCACACACTTTGTTGATTCTCAAGCTGTTCATATATTTTTCATCCTTACTCCCCACTGAGGCCAGGTTTCTTACTCACTTGTGTCTAGAATAGTCACTTCCACCAGTACTTTCCAACTATTATATTTCTATATAAAGTACCTATGTGGCAACATAACCTATTTTCTTAACTGTTATTCCAGTCCTTGCTTTTCTCTTTGCCTATTATGATAATCACAAGTTGGAGGTAGATAATAAATCTGCAGTTTAAATGATAGCCCTGATAATGGAATCCACAATCAGAAACCATAACTTATATTTAATAAAGCTTCAGATTCTAGCCAGGTGCTGTGGTGCACACCTGTAATCCTAGCAACTCAGGAGGCTGAGGCAGGAGGACTGTGAATTTGAGGCCAGAGGCAGCCTGCACAATTTAGCAAGAACCTGCCTCAACATAAAAAATAAAAAAGGTGTTGGAGGGGACAGCTCAGTTGTAGGGCACTCTCCTAACATGTGCAAGGCCCTGTGTTCAACACCCTAGTACTGCAAAAAGAAATTCATATTCTGAAGCACAAACTGTACTCTGAAGTCTTGGGCA
>VMDO01003672.1:76918-138817 GCA_007922755.1 Pedetes capensis
TTTTTTTTTTTTTTTTTTTTTTTTTTTTTTTTTTTTGTAGTGCTGGAAATCAAACCCAGGTCCTCATGAATGCTGGCAAAAACTAACACTGAGCTATATCCCCACCCTATTTTTGTGGTGTTTAGTCATGTCTGGCACTGAATAAATAGGTCTTATCCTCATTTTACCTTGGGTAATCAGATCCACAGGTTTATAAAGTAATTCACCCAGCATCCACAGGATTTGAACTGAGAGATACATAAAGAACCTCATGTTTGTTTCTTTTGAGTCAAAATGTGGAAGTAAAAGAATGTAACTGGAAGATAAGAAACAAGAGGAGAGGAAGATTCTCCTGTAGAAGACACCAACTCCCATAACATTCTAAAAACTCCAAATAATAATTTTGATTCATATTCTATTAGCCAATAATATTTAAATATACACCATAAACAATAAGAGTTTTTTTCATGTGATACACCATGGTATTTTCGCATCATATGGTTGGGAAAGCTGGACATTGAACAAGGGAGACAGGAAAAGAATTGATGCTTTTGAACTATGGTGCTGGAGACATCTACTGAATATACCATGGACTGCCAAAAGAACCAAGAGACCTGTCTTAGAAGAAGTGCAACCAGAGTGCTCCTTGGAAGCAAGAATGGCCAGAGTGTGTCTTATATATTTTGGACATGTAGTCAGGATAGATCAATCTCTGGAAAGTTGTAGGTCAATGAAAAAAAGGAAAACCCTCCACCAGATGGATTGACACAGTGTCTGCAACAATGCGCTTAAACATAAATGAGATCGTGTGCCGGGCACAGAATTGAGAAGTGTTTTGATCTGCTGTACATAGGGTCGCTATGAGTTGGATTTGACTCAACAGCACCTAACAACAACAGCAACAACAATGTGTATTTTATAATTTATAATAATTACTACTTTTAAATATAAATCATTCAATTTTAGAAGTTGAAAATTCTAAATATCAGTGTTTGAAATATTAACAAAAATTATATATGAAAAGAACTGTAGCTATAAAACAACCCTGAAAGAAACTGTTGGCTGTGCCACTCTATTGGCACCTAATCACATGTTCCTATGTATTGGTTTACAGCTTGTCTTAAGGACTATTAAGTTATTTGGAACCAATATCATGTGTTGCATTCCAATCCTAAATTGTAAAGGCAGTATTTTGTAAAAATTGGGCATTAGATATAATCTGGTTGAACTTAATGGAAAGAATTTTATCAATATTCTCTTTACTCAAGTACCAGGATAAATTTTACATGAGCGCAACGATAAACTAATGTTGGGAGGTTTTCTATCACAAGGCAGTATGGTTCCTAAGATAACCAATTCATTATTAAAATATTTCTTTTTTGTGTGTTGCTGGGGCTGGAACCCAGGGCCTTGTACATGTAAGGCAAGTGCTCTACCACTGAGCTGCATTCCCAGTCTTAAAACATTTTTTTTTGTATCATTAATTTTGAAAGAGTACATGGGTATTTTTCTTTAATAAATCATTTAATTACATATGCCGTCATTTTTATGGGTGAAACAATATGACATCTAGAATGTTCTTCAATATACTGTAGGCATATGGAAGTTATGAACAATCATCAGTTGATCATTGGTAAGTTGGTTGATGAGTACACAAGACATTATTATTCTAACATCTATACTTTTACATATATTTGAATTTTTTATATGCTTAAGTACATGTAATAACAAAGAATGATTTTGTTCCTTATCCTAAGTAGTGAAAATTTGTTTACCATATTTGGTACAAAATTTTTCTCCAAGAAAATAGCAAACACAGTTTTCAATCCTTCTTCTATTTCTTCGTCATTCAGAGTCTTGAACTCTACCAGATCTACATTGTCCATATAATTAAATCTCCTCTAGGTGAGTGTGGAGCCCACTAAATAGTGAACCCCTCTGGGGTCTGCAAGGAAGAACAAAGTGATGTGTTCATAAATACAGATACTGGAAATGCCTGAAGGTATGTATTCACAGACACAAACTCTTTAATTGTTCAAGGTTCAAGAGTAAAGAAATAGATTTTTTGGTATTTTTTTCTTCTTCAGGAGGTTAGAATTAAAAAATTCTTGATTTGGAATGTACTGCTCTCTTTCAATTTGGTTGAAGTACCAGATTCCTTTCTCTTCCATCAAGCAGAAGATGGAAGGCACCTGAGGCTAATCCTTCCCAGAAATCAATTCCAGAGGCTCCTATATCTGGTAAGAGCCTCTATATGCAGCATCAATGATATAATTCCTTCCACTGATGGTCACTTGTGCTAGGAAGTGAATCATGTCACTGCTATATTTACTGGCTGGAGTGATATAAACATATCCTCCCAACATCATGGTCTCAAAACCTATTGTGGTCAGAGCCTAGTACAGAATATAGTTAACCTGGAGACACCAGCCACCCCACTTCCTCCTCCCCACTTCCTCCTCACAACTTGATTGAAAATGGCCTTTAAGCCCAACTCTATGGATTCCCCACAATGGATGTTAAGGTTCTCAAAGAGAACAGCTCAGATCTGATGCATAAGAATTTCAGTCAATGTCTCCAAGTCCAACTTGTTCCTAGAGTTCTTATAACCAATTCTTTAAAAATATGGTTCAATATTCATGGTTCCCTAAGGCAAGGAAAGCAAAACAAAACCAAGTATTAATATTTTTCCTCTTGGATTTCCTGAATTAGGCTAGAATGTATTTTAAAATATGTAAATATGAACAGTGTCTATAAATAACTGTTAATAATTATTTTCTCCTATTGTATGGGTGGCTATTACATACATAAGTTCACTAAGTATTCTCAGGGACTCTGGAAAGAAAGTGCAATCATTTATTCCATTTTGCAGGTATCAGAAATTGGAAATCCAGATTAAAATGATAAACCAAATGGCAGACAACTTAGATGTGATTTTCTTGGTGATGAATGAAAAAAAAATTACAATTGGCATTTAGCTCAGTGGGTAGAGTGCTGCGCTGCAGTCTCTGAGGCCCCGAGTTCAATTCCCAGCGCCACAAAAATGGGAGAAGGGCCTGGCAATCCACTCCCAAGGCAATCCCAAAGCACTCAGCCATTGAAAACCCTATGAGGGTCGCTATGAGTCGGATACTGACTCGATGGCATCTAACAACAACAACAACAAAATAGGCTTCTAAACAGTTCCCAACAGAAACAGGAGAATTGTGCCATGGAGTATGTGGTATTCATGGTATGTGACCCAATCAATTTCCCCTTTAGCTGAACCTTACACAAAGATTTACATTGATTGATGGACCTATTCATTCATTCATTTATTCATTCAACAGGTAGTTTACTGAATACCTACTAGATGTTTGCTATTGATTTAGTGTTTGCTTGCACTCTAAAATCTTACATTTTAATGAGCATTAGAATGGCACAGAGAGTGAACTGAGTTAAACGAATAAAACATGCAATATGTTCGGTTGTGGTAAGTGCATGCCCTGGAGAAAACTAGAACAAAGAAGAGGATAGCAAGTGCACAGGAAGAGTTTCAATTTCCAAAAATGTGATTTAAAAATGCCTCACTGAGACTTTAAGGCTGCTGGGCAATGAGCCACATGGATACACGCAGGGTAGGGTTGCTCCTAGAGAAGGAACAGAAAGTCAAAGGGCTGTATGCTAGAAGCTGCCTGGAGAGTTCAAGGGACATCTAGGAAGCCAAAGTCATTGTGATAGATTGAGTGAGAACAAGAATGGATTGAGATGAGATTGGATACTTAACAAGGACCTTATGGTTCATACTGGCATTTTGGCTTTTACTCTAAATGAGAAGAAAATTTTAAATGACAGAGGGACATGAGGACTGTTATCACTTGACAACATTTGCCATGATCAATGTCCACTTTTCTGGGTATGCTATGGAGAATGGGCTGTAAATATACACTGATCTCTGTGAATGGTCAAATGAAGTGGGTAGGACCAACTCAAAACAATTATGTTCTAGGAATAATGCTTAGTGCATGACTGCCATGTGGTCCAAGTAGATCAATAAGATGTTATTGAAGGACTTATTATTTTCTTCGTTGTTTTGGTTGTTGTTAGGCATCATCAAGTCATGTCCGACTCACAGTGACCCTCATAGGGTTTTCCATGGTGGATTGTTTGGGGGATGGCTTCAGGGATGGATTTCCATGTCCTTCTCCTGTTTTCACGGTGCTGGAGATCGAACCCAGGATCCTCATAGAGTACAGAGTGGCACTCTACCAACTGAGCTAAGCCATAAAAAACCTTATGAGTTGGACATGACTCGACACCACCTAAAAACTATGTTCTTCAGCAGTGTGCAAATCCATTGGAAGAACTTACAAAGAATAGCACTAACAATGAAAATACAGAGATGAGGAAAGACCTCAATTTTGCCTAATGCTTATTTTTTTTAACTGTCAGGTAATGGGAACTCCCTCACTCCTTAAAGCCACTTACTTTAAACATCTGTTTAGGAAGGATTTTGTAACCTACAATCCCAGAGCTGTATTTGGGGCATGTAGTAAGGAAGGACCAATCCCTGGAGAAGGACATCATGTTTGGGAGAGTGGTAGTTTAGTGAAAAAAAAAAAAATCCTCCACCAGATGGACTGACACAGTGTGTGCAATGATGGGCTTAAACATAAATAAGATCCAGTGCCTGGCACAGAATTGGGGAGTATTTCGTTCTGCTGTATGTAAGGTTGCTATGAGTTGGATCCGACTTGACACCATGTAACAACAACAACAAATCCAAGAGCCTTAATCTGTTGAGCCCTTAAATGTGACAGTAGTCCACAGACCTCAAGACTAACTGCTTTACAATATGCCACAGCCGGAGATGTCATGATAAATAGGAAGCACCCCTCAGTGGAATACCTGCAGCTATAGCCTTGTGACATCTGATCCCATCAGATTTTGGAAGCTAAGCAGGGGCCTGGTTAGTACTTGGATGGGAGAGTGCTAGGGAACACCAGGGGCTGTAGGCTTGGGAGACAGACCCAGCAACCCACTCCCCAAAATCAATCTGCCATTGAAAACCCTATGAACAGCATAGAAGCACTGACAATAGTGTTTTGCCTACTGTATATAGGGTTGCTATGAGTTGGATACCAACTTGACAGCACCTAACAACAACTCAGTGGAATGATGATAAACTAAGCATCTCTATTTTTCTTCTTCATAACATTTTTCTTTTTTAACCCAGCTATCCTTCCTATGTTACTGGTGTTTCCAACTGTCTCTGCTCTTGATGCCTGCAAGTTTTGCCCTAAATCTATGAGATCTGTGTGCATTGATGTCCTTCTAACTTGCACCAGTACTCTTCTTTCACATTTTAAACAACTTCTAAAATCTACCATTCAGGCCATAAAGAACCAACAGTATTTCATCAGAATATTCCAAACCCTTTTTGGCCCCTAACCTACAATCTGCTCTGAGTATGTAAGGAAGAGAAGGGAAGGCTGACCCAAAGAGAAAAATGTAGTTTATACATGCCTGGCCATTTGATTGTGGCTTAAATCATCATGCCTTCTATTAAGAGATTATATTCCTTTTTAAATGCTATAATTTCTCTGCAAGTATGCCATCATCTTTCTTCCACTTCTCCCTCTCCTTCCATTCCCTTTTCTTTTCTTTTCTTTTTTTTTTCTGATTTTTTCTCCCTTCTTTAAGATAAAGTGCCAACTTGGAATTAAGTAACTGTAGATCCATTAGAATGAAGTCCATTTCTGTTAGGAGGTCTCAATACTAGCAACATATAACCAAATTATTCTGACTAAACATATTTTAATTGTATATTGCTAAAGCTGAGATTCAAGGTGAAATTCTGAGAGCACTTGGAAAGTGCTTGCCAGGAAAAGAGCTGAGTGAAAACACTATGAGCTATATGTATGCTTTGCAGCATGTCTGTGCAGTGATAGAACCCACAGTGGTACATGCCCATAATCCCAGTAATTCAGGAGGAAGAAGCAGGAGGGTCTCAAGTTTGAGGCCAGAGACAGCATGCATAACTTAGCAAGACATGTCTCAAAATAAAAAGTAAAAAATGGACTGGAGGTGCAGATCAGTGGTACAGTGCTTGCAAAGTATGCATGAATCCCTAGGTTTAACCCCCTAGTACAGAGAAAGAGAGAGAGAGAGAGAGAGAGAGAGAGAGAGAGAGAGAGTGTGTCTTAAAGAGGAAGAATGAACACACTTAGGGAACCAGTGAAAACCCTCAGAAAGCACTTGATACCTGTCTTAGTAAGTTGAACATAGGTTGATTATCAGGGCATTAGGACTTTTTCTTTGTGGAAACTTTAGAAATAATAGAAAAGATGGTTTTAAAATATATAACATGACTTTTCTTTAAAAAAAAAAGGGTGGTTTTGTGGACCATAAGTTATCAAGCATTCTTAAATATCATGAAGAGAGGAGATTGGCAAGCAGTAATGTGAATGAATGAGTTGTATAGTGAGGTGTATGGGAAAGGTAATCATGGGACATAAAGTCTCTAAGCTGGGAGATTCTGGAAGTCATGAGGAAAGGGCTGAGAAGAAATCAACTAGATGATTAGTTGCCATTAGAAAAGCAAAGAGGGATCAACCATGTTCCATGTCTCTAACTGCTACCGAGGTATGTACCAAGCACACCTAAGACTGTTATGTAGTGGTAGCACCTGGTCTGTATTTAGGGGGAAATTCTATTTGGAGATACTGAGGCTGAAAACCAAACTAATGCCCTTAATGTAGGGTGTCACCAGGTTGGAAGAAGGACCGCTTGCACATAGGGGATGTGCCATGAATGAATCTCCTATCATATCTTCCTTCACCTCCTATGAAAAAATGGAGGAGTCCAAGCCCAACCCCAGTCAGACATCATACCAGCCACCATAGATTCAATAAATAAATAGAGGGTAGAAACTAAGCTACACGTACATGAATAAAATGACAAAAGAAAATGAAAAATATACTATGAAATTAGGATTAGAAGACAAGCCATAACATGCAAGAGACCTGTGCCAATGGAAGAAGAAAAATAATTTAACTCAAGTTCTTTATAGACATTTGGCAGTATAAACATGTAAAGTGAACTTAATAACAAAGAACTAAAATAACATGAAAGAATAATGTAGTTTATGTAAAGAAATATTTCAGAACTTAGAAAAGTAATTAGAACATAAAGAGATCTAATACATAATTACTGATCAAAAAACTATATAGGGGTAGTATAATATTGTATTACTTATGTGCTAGTCAGTTTTCTATTACTGTAACAAGTACCTTAGAGAAATCAACCAAAAAAGCAGAAAATTTGCTAGGTGCTATGGTACATGCTTCTAATCCTAGCTAGTAGGGAGGGTGAGACAGGTGCATCACAGATTTGAGGCCAGAGGCAGCCTGCAACTTAGCAAGACCCTATCTCAAAATCAAAAATATAAAAGGAGCTGGGAGGGACATTCACTGATGGGGTCTTTGTCTATTCTGTGCAAAGCTCTGGGTTCAATCCCCAGTCCTGGAAAAAAAGACTGACATACTTCCAAGGTAAATTGACACAGGAGAAATACTCCTATTCCAAAAGGAAGAAATAGAGTAATAATAATAAGGGATCCAAACAAAGTGAGACCAAAATCCAGCAGGGCAAAAGTAGGTCCCAATGTCACCATTCAAAGTTTTGTTTTGCCTGCCACATGGCCACCAATATTCATAGGTAAGTGTTTGGTGGGAAGGAAATCAAGTTTTATTACAACAAACAAGCTTGTTAGGAAAATGACTCACTGTAATGGTCATCTCAAGGAACTCAGGTACATGAAAGGTTTTTATTAGAAAGAACAGAGGGTAATGGGTTAATGAATGGAAAGGTTGCATGCTGAGGCACATCTAGCCACTTGGATAGCGATCTTTGTCATTCAGGGGATATTTCCTCTTTAGCTGAACAAATCCTGTGATTATAAATGAGCTTTATCTTCTGGGACCTGTGCTGTAATCTTTTACATAAACATACTGTTTTCATGCAAGTTAAGCATTCTTTTAATTAGAGAACAGGATTAGCAAGTCCTCAGACCACACTTTGATGTGACATCAAGACCACCAAGTGTTCCAGAGGTTCTAAAAATCTAAAGAAATATAAACTGATGAGGAGGTCCAGAGACCATAGTTTTTACTTCTTTGTCCCCTTTTCCTTGAACAGTTAACTCCAATAGTTAATATTTTAGCCATTTAAAGGGAGTTTTTCTTTTAGAAGTTACAATGCTGGACAAAGAATTAAAAGTTTACAAGAGGCTATTTTGCAAAGTAAAGCTAATTTTGAATAAGAGGGCATAAAATAAAATGATAAAGTTATTACCACTGTTACATTAAGTATACATATCCAGCAGTAGGATCACATTGAGGCAGGATGTAGGCTACCAAGAGGTAAAGCAGCCCCCACCAATGGTCTTGCCGGCTGTGACCCACATGATCACCTCTTGGCTGGCTCTGCTTGCTCTCTATTTCTTCTCCTGGTAGGTGTTTCACATTCCTAGTTAGCTTCTCTAACTTCCTGGGGTCTCCTCTGAAGCCTCAGCTTCACTCTAACAGATCCATGAATCACTTGTCAGTGGCTGTTCACAGAAGCTCTACCATTACACACACTGCCTAGCCTCTGAGGATTTCCTCTAAAATCTAAGTGTAAGCCTCTATCCCAATAACCCTTGCATTTTCCCTGCCTGAAAAACCAGCATCACCCAAAGTCTCCAAGGTCTGACACTGGTGTGAGCTGTACCTATATTAGTCAGCTGGTGCCTTACAGTGGCAGAGAAACTGACTAAAAGAAAAACCTATGGGGGAAAATATTTATTGGGGGCTCACAGTTGAGGATCACAGTCCATAATGGCAGCCGGCATGGTGGCAGGGTAGGTATGGTGGACCTATGGCAGAGAAACTCATATGTCAGTGATCAGAAGCAGAGAGTAGGAAGAACAACCAGATCCAGGGGTCTGGGTAAAAACCTCCAAAGGCTCACCTCTAGTGACCTACTTCTGCAAGCTGAATCCTACCTCCCAAGGTTCCATAACCTCCCAGGACAGTGCCACAAGCTGGGGACCAAATGTTCAAACACATGACCTTTGGGGGACATTTTATATTCAAACCATGGCAGTACCAGTGCTTATTAGAACCACAGCTAAAGGTGCCTCTGATTGCATTGCCAGCTAAAACAAATCCCTAGATAATGATATCCAAAATGATCCTGGGAGGGGAGAGTTCCTCTCTTTTCAATATGCTCTGCCCTAGGAAGTGCTCTTCTCAAAAAACGCTGCCCTAAAAAGTCTTTGACATGAATTTGGATTTCTACATCTCTGAGGTTGAAGTGAGTCAGATCTTACTATTTTTTGAGATACTGTCAAGGTATCTTTCCTATTATCCTAGTACAAAGTGCTTGGCTTCTTCTTAAGGGTAGTAATAGCCATGCCTTTCTTTAACTGAAACTTTACATATATTCTTTTTCTATTCATAGTGCAAGTTTTCCAAATCTTTTGTTTCACTGTGGTTGCAATTTCTCACTGTAAGTTCTGGCTAAAATCAGTCAGTAATACCTGTGTCATAGAACACTCTGCTACCTTGAAATTTCCTCTATCATGTTACCTAGTCTGACTTAACATTAACATTTAAAATTAGCTAGTCTGATACCTTTAAGCTCAGCCTAAAACAAAGTCTCAAGGTTTTGACAGAAGGAAATTAAAATCATTTGCCATGGTGTAGCATGGGTGACCTCTAGTCCAGTTTGCAATAGACTCCTTATTTCTATCTGAAATCTCTTACTGTCCACACTTCTATTAGGATTCTGGTCTTCTGACACCACAAGCATCATCTGTTAAGACCCCTTACAGCATTCTAGGCATTCTTTAGCTCACTCATTCAAACTTTTCCAAACTCTTCCTGGGAAGCAATTGAAAAAGCTTCTCAGCCACATTGTCAGGTATAGTCACAGCAATGACCCTCCTTCTTGGTACCAGTTTATTGTGTTATTCAGCTTTCAAATACTCTAACAAAATACCTGAGACGATCAACTAAAAAGGAACATAGGTTTATTTTTCTCATAGTTTTTGAGGTTTTACTCCATGGTCAATTGGCCCTGTTGCTTTTAGGGCCATGGTGAGGCAGCACATCATCATAAGGAACAGGTGGTAGAGCTAGTAGCTCACCTCATGGCATTTGGGGAGCAAAAGAAAGAGGACAAGGTGGTGGTCCCAATACTTATTCAAAGGCACATCCCCTAATGACTGAAATACCTCCCACAAGGCTGACATCATAAAGGTTCTACCATCTCCCAATGGCACGGTGGGCTGGGAACCAGTCCTTTAACACATGAACTTTTAGAGGACACTTACTTAAACTATGGCACTTCATGTAGAAGAAAAGTGCACTATTCATAGTAAAGGCCAATAAAAAGATAAAGCCATTCTGAAATCAGAACAAAACTAAAAGGCATAGAAAGCAGTCAAAAACAATCTACTTGGTGCATCTAAAGAGGTGAACTCAAAAAATGTGATAGAAAATGTATGTAAGGACAAACAAATATTGTTTCTCAAATGGAAAAATAGAAGAAATTAAACCTGAGAAATAAGAGCTAGAAGATTCTGGGAAAGTTTGAGTCTACGTGCTAGGCATGGGAATATATTTTGTTAAATTTCTGAAATTCAAAATAAAGCAGAACTGCTGAAGCATCTGGCAGAGAAAGGAAATACTTCACATGGAACAGAATATTAGTCTGGTACCAGAATGTTCCACCAAAATATGCAAAGGTGAAATTGTATCTATAAAGTACTGAAGGAAAGTGCAATCCTAGAATATTATACTTAAATATACTTGAATGTTAGTATTTCATATAATCCAAAAGGGGACTTACAGTGACAATTTTAAACATGAAAACTTGAGAAATGCACCATCTCTGAGCTATCATGATGAAATATTTCCTCTTCATTGGCCAGTGAAGAAGTAAATCAAAAGGAAAACTAAGAAACAGACCACAATGAAGGACTGCTGTGAGCACTGGCTCCTTTTAATATAGAAAAATGAATAGAAAAGGGATAAGCATTATGGCTAGTGGACAAACCATTTCAGTGTGTATGGAAATAGAAATAAGAAGTTAGAAGTTAAATCTGAAGATTGCAAAAGACCAGAACTAGGAAGATCTGATCTGATATTTTCAACATAGGACCATTAAAAGATAAACTTGAGGACATTCAAAATTTGAAGCACTTATTTGAACAGACAGCAATTCATGAGTCACTGAGGACAAGACCTCAAGCAGCTCCAAGCTCTGAGGGGAGGGAGATGGAGAGGGCAAGAAAGAAATTTTATAAGGACTTTCCAGAAAAAACAAAACAAAACAGGAAAATATACTTCGTTAAAGTGGAAATTCCTTAGTTAGATGTTATAGTTAGTCATTGTAGCTTCTATTGGTAAATTCTGTGGTAGCTTCTATTGGTAAATTCTATGGTTTCCTTTGACCTTGGGAATGAAAAGCACTTCAGCTGTCTAGACCAGTGGCTACTCAATGAAAAATTTTGTCACACAAACTATTCTGGTTAAATTATTGAAATGTATGACAAGAAACATCTTGTTGTTGTTAGGTGCTATTAAGTCGGTATCTGACTCATAGCCACCCTACCTACAACAGGCAAAACACTATTGTCAGTGCTTCTCTGCTATTCACAGGGTTTTCAATGGCTGATTGATTTTTGGGAGTGGGTTGCTGGGTCCTTCTCCCAAGCCTACAGCACCTGGTTTTCCCAGGCGGTCTCCCATCCAAGTACTAACCAGGCCCAACCCTGATTAGCTTCTGGGATCAGATGCCACAGCAGTATGGCTACAGGCAAAGAAGCATCAAGGTGCAGTGAAATAGGGAAGGACAGAGCTGAACAGGACATGGTTAGTGTCCCCAGAGAGAGCACATGGGAACGAGGAGGATTCACGACCGAGGGTAGTGTGGGGAGAAGGTTGCCTGTAAGTCTCCTTGGCTCCTTTAGATTTCTTTTATGATTGCATTTTGTGCATGGCTTGGCTTAGGTCCTTATTTGTAAGGCCTTGTACCCTGGAGTCTCTTAGAGGCAGAGCTTCAAACCCAGAAAACAATGGGTTCAGGTTCTGGATTAGGTTCAATATATTAAAAGATATAGGGTTTTGTTCCAGTTCAGGTTTTAATCGTATGTATCGATAGCAGGGCTTCAAATGAATCTGAATCTGAACTCTGAACCCATTCTGGTTCAAGCATTTAAAAATTTTTTTTCTGAACCTGAACCCAGTAATATATTGGGTTCAGGTTCACCTTTGAATTTTTTCTTATATCATTAGCTATCTAAAAATTGAAAGAAAACACTGAAAACATTTTATTCATCTATCTACACATAGTATTAAAATTTTAAACCTGGACCCGTACCAAATCCAAGCCTTCTACATTTTAATATATTGAACCTGCACCCAAGCTTGAACCTGATTTTTCACAGGCTTGAAGCCCTGCTTAGGGGGATTCCTGAGGGCTTCCAGAGCTTCTCAGCCCTCTTTTCTGAGAGCTGGAGGGGCCATGGATTGATGTCCTGCCAGCTTGGCTCTGGGACTTGTGGGCACAAGGTCTCCAAAGCCCAGCTACCTTGCCTTGATCCTGAATGAAATTTTGAGTTGTAACTTGCATCTGGGCATAGCTGGGTTTCTCCCAGCCCTTACTGAACTCATGTATAATGCATCCTTGTCTTCGTGTCTGGTTTTGGGGAACCTGACTTAATTCACTTTGATGTTCATTTTGGACAGCTGTGTGACAGAAAGATAAGATACACAGGATGAGGCCTTGGGGCTTTGAGTGCCAAGCAGTCTTGCTGTTTTCCTGCAGATCATATGAATGTTTGTTGTTTTGTTGAATGGTCGACATTCAATTGTTGGATGAACCTTATGTGACAGGGCACTTTAATCACAAGTCACTGTTTTTGGATGTACCTCAGAAGGGTAGGTTGATTTGTAGAACTTGTTGTTGAATTCCATGTCTTTAATCGCAGTATTCTAGAATCTAATCTGCACCCTTTCAACAGTTTTAGAGGGCTAAAAAATCAGATGCAGATTAGAATTGTGTGCGGATTAGATTTACAATTGAGAGCTGGTAGGGGAAAATTATAGAACAGCTGTAAGTACCATAAAACAATACAATGAATAATTTACTATTTCATTTTTATTATTACAATTTACCTGTCATTCATCACACTCGTCCTTGCTCATAACTGAATGTTATCAGTGCTCTCTGTCACTTCACTATCACGCTAATTTAGTCACTCTATTGATAAGGAGGAATGGAGCAGATTAGAGTTGTGACCTAACTTTTTTCCATTAAAGGTATCACTGAAACCTGAGTGTGGATTAGATTTGGGTGCAGACTAGATGCAAGAATATATAGTGTCTCTGCATCATTCATGAACAACAGTGGACATCCATATTTTGGCTGAAAAACACTTATTTTTTTTCCTAAATGGAGTTGTGAGCTCAACATAGAAGGATTGAAAGCAAATGGATCGATAGAGAGACCATCTCTGATGTGCTGTCATATGTAAAAGCCACAAATAGCACATATCCGATTAGGTAGAGACTGAGATGGGCTCTTCTACACCCACTGCATGGATTTCCATTATTATCAAATAGAGGAATTGTAAGGACAGCTTGTGAGTTGCTTTACTCTCGGTGTGTGTGGTTTTTCCATTCCCTCTTCCTTCTCCTCTGTATTCATTGGTGTCTCCCAGAGTGAAGGGCATAACATCCCACTGCATTCATATTATACTCCTACCCCCTATCAAGCCAGCCTTGTGACTATTTGGATAGAAAAGGACTTAGTGGATTGGCCACATCTAAAGACCGTTACTCAACACTCCTTAGTGCACAGAAGACCTGCGTCTCAACCATGGCTTCTAGTGAAACCTCCAATGGCAAGGCATGAGGTGTGAGGCATTCGTGGCTGGCCAGGTCAGCAGATCTAAAGGGAAACAGTGGCTACACCTGAACATGAGGAAGGCCAATAAAAATAAGTCCCCGGACAGAATATAGCTTGAATGACAATAGTTAAAAAGTTCCTTTAGAGGGACTTTGATGGCAGCTGTTTTGACTCTGAGGCAGTAAAAGGAGGAACCTGGGGGAAGGGGGGGAGCAGATTTCAGAAAAGAGTCAGCAAGTGTACTGTGGTTGTGGGCATTCTGCTAGGGCAGGGAGCAGGGTCCATGTACCTGAGCTCATTCACTTTTTGCCTAGGTAGACCCCTCATTCCTTTGGAATTCTGTGGTCTGTGCTCATGGATGATGCCATAGTCTGACTGAAAGTAGAGGAGTTGATTTTTTTTTTTTTTTTGTAATTGACAGCTCCTGGAGACCCTTCCCATTAAACATCCTTCCAGTATTCTAAAACTTGCTCCAGGAATTCCTCTAGACATTGCTGATAACACAATCCAACCACAATTCAGTATCATTAGGGGATTTCATCAGCTAATGCAGAAGGAGCAGTAATTGTTAGCAGCTTATTTCCTGCAGGATTAACTGTGCACTTAGGAACACACCCTGTTGGGAGGAGGGGCAGGTTGATATTACCCTTAAAAGTAGCCTGTAAGGAAATTCAGTTATTATAGTTATCTGCTAATACATCTCCTTAATTCTCAAAACAAACCTTTCAAGCAAACACTATTATTAGTTCCCATTTTACTGATTGGGAAATAGATTTGTGAAAGGCTCAATGATTTGTTCAAGTTCTCACTAGCAGAATGTGCTGTGGCTGTGACATCATCCAGACAGTTTGCAACAAGCATCTGGTGTACTCACAAGCATGCTGCAAAGTATTTAGAGCAGTAGGTTCCCAGTATGTGCCACCCAGATTTTCTGAACAAGTTTACACAATTTGAATTTCAGGGCTTGGGTAAAATCTTTTGAGATATTTCATCCTATCTCAAAAGAGATAGAAATCCAATTTCAAAGTACACTGCAAGTTGGCCAGAGAGCATTACTTATGCTCTCTTATTAAGAGGTTACTTCAAGGGCCTGTCATGGGCAAGCAGGCTGAATGCTGGACTCTCTCTTCCAAGGTCTGTGGAGAAAGTGCTCCTTTGGCTGTGCAAATTGCCCTGCCCTTTGAGTCTGATTAGAATCATCCCAGGGATCTCTGGGAGATGTATTTTCAGGGCCCCACCTTGCCCTGTGTTCCTCTTAGTCAAGTCCTTTCATTGCATAGTTGTTGAGATCTATAGTATCTGGTCATTCTCCTGCCATAGGCTACAAGGGGCCTTTGCGTTTCTCATAGTTTCTGCTGTCTGGGAGCCTGAGTCCAGACTCCCCATGTGTGATGTAGAAGGTCATATCTTGGAAGGGGTGCAGGAAAAATAGATCCAGTACCTACAGCAGCAGAGGCTGGAATATTTTGTTCATGTTCCCAGCTTAGGACACTTTCTATATCAATTCCCAATGGGCCTCTCTGCTTTCATCTCTCTTTCATCCTTCATTCTCATTCTCATTTACTTCTCTACTCCAAGGCACCCTGTAATGCGTCTGAAATATGTGTGTGTGGTTTGAGTGATGTGTCGTATCATTTTGCTCTACTTGTGGTTTTGATTTGCATTAATGACATTGGCCTATAACTCTTTCTGTGTCTTCACATTTCCCTCTATACTATATTTAAAGCACTATCTTTGTGACATGATTGATGGCTTCCGCTGTACTATTCCTTTGGCACTAGTATTGTAGTATGTTCTTCTGGGCAGAGTGAATAAATCCACAAATTAATGCCATTGGGGTGAGGATGATGTGAGTTTGGGGTTAAATATTCCCATTTTCTATCTGGTCAGTTGAGTTTCTCTGCGGCATATAGCTGGTGTTGTCCCATGTGATTATGCTTTATTTGTTCATAGATTACCTGCCAACAGTGTACCCTTTGTTGATTATCAAATTGTCCTTGTATTACTGTCCCTCTACTCTGCTTGTGCTCCCTTAAATCATTCCCAAGTAAGCTACTTATTGCAAATTGTTGTCTTAGGGTCTGTTTTTTGAGAACTGAACCAAAGAATATTTAACTCACCAGTTCTACTGGTTAAGGGCACTTGGGTTGTCCCCATCTCCCAGTTACTGTAAACACTGATGTGAATACTTTCCTACACATTCCTTGGATGGTAGCACAAGAACTCTGCTGGGATAGATGTCAGAATGCAATCTGCTCACGGGAAGAACACATGTATGCTTAAGTTCACTCAGCACCAACAGATTTCTATACTCTTGTACAGAAGAATTCTAGTTTTCTTCATGTCCTGATTGGCAATCTGCGAATGTCTTCCAATGTTATTTAGCTCAGTGTTGTTCTAATTTTCACATCTCTGATTACTAGTGAATTTGAGAAGCTCTTCATTTTACTATTGACTCTTCTCTCTCTCCTTTCTCTTTCCCTCTCCTTTTTTTTTTGTTTTTGTTTTTGTTTTTGCTTTTATTTTTGTTTTGTGTCAGGGTCTTGCTATGTAGCTCTGGGTGGCTTGAAACTCACTATGGAGCCCAGGCTGGTATGAATCTCTCAATGCTCCTGCTTCCCCCTCCCAAGTGCTGGGATTATACAGGTGCGCCACCATACTGGGTACTCATTTGCATTTGTGAATTAAGTGGCAAGGTTTGGGTAGTTCTGCCAAGTTAGCTAGGATGCAACAGGGATGAGGGATGAATTATATATGGCTATTACTTCCTTGATTCTGGAAATGTGACCTTTTGGAATCTTATAATTTTATAATCTCGCTGAGCAAATTTATAATTCTGAGATTGCATCAATGATTGCTGAAAAACCAGGAGGATTTTAGGGATAGCCAGCAAGAATTATCATGGAGCAAGAAGCTATCAGATCACGAGGGTTGTAGCTAAAGTGAATTTAAGACCAGAGTCAAGGATCCTGGTGTCAGAGGGCAGGAAAACCTGAGGCTATAGGGTTGGGATGTCCTTTGGCCTGATCCTTACTGCCTCCATGGCTGTGGCCATCTAACTTTTAAGCTAACACCTGAGTATATCAAGATTTTACATGAGGGAGTAGAGCAGAACTGATAAGCACATGAATTGTCATGGAGCATCCTTCTCACCTTAGAAAAAGACACAGAGGTGGATTAGAGGTAATAACTACACAAAGAACATCTTCCTCTTCGTTGTGTGACACATGTGTGATGTTTGGGTTCTTAAAAACACAGCATTAGAATTAGTATATCTGGTGTAAAGATTCTAATATAGACTGACTCACTTTTACACAAAAGTTATAAGGCTTGGTAACTGATTCCTTGTTTCCTTTCTAAAGAGAAAATGCCCTGTACTTTTGTAAAAGTAGGAAAAAAAGGAATAAAAACTCCCCCTTGCCTGAACTTCCCTAAAGAAGGGAACCTGTGGAAATGCTTTCTTCACATTGAGAATTTATTTGTTTAATATATCTGCTTTAAAATTAGTTTGCCAGCATTTATGGCTCCCATTCCAAAAGGTGAAGTTTGGGGTTACTCTTCCCATCTTATCAAGGAAAACACTGAGTAAACAGAAATTAAACGAGTCTTCTGATAGCCCTCAGAAAATGTAGGTCACAGGGCAAAAAGTCTGCCTTGAAAAGTAGAGAAGACGGATGAACACAGAGAATCACAGCTGATTCTCAATCCTGGGAACTAAAGCCCAGGATTACAACACTGTAGGTGAAGCCATTATTTTTAGGACTCTTAAAAATTATAATTGATGAATCACTGGAGGCTTAGTGTAGATAAGCTTAAGAGGTAAAAGCTCATGGGGCAGGGATCGGTACTGGGAGATCTTCACACTATAGTGAGTTTTATCTCCAGGAGCCCTACCAGGATCTCACTGGGAAGACTAGAGAAAAACTTGTACATGTAACTGGAACTCAGAGGTTCTGCTGCCTGCTGCTTTTGCACAAAGAAAACATTAGAATCCAATTCAGATACCGTGGTATATTGTAGTTATCAGACAAGAAACAAAATAATTATGATTAATTTTACTGGTGAGAGGGCCAGAGCAAAAAGGTAGAGTAGGATCTGCACCCCACAGACACATCAATTTGTACAGCTACTCACATGTGAAATTACCTTCACAAAGGCTATGGAAACAATGTGAGAGACCACCTTGCCTGGTTTTCACATAATAGTAAGAAAAAGGTGCATGAAGAAGGCAGGAAGGAGACAGTTGCCTGCATTGCCTTCCTCTCCACCATAAGCAGCACAGTATGGAGGGAGATGCCTGCAGTTAGTAATGAAGGGCAAGCTTTGGACTTGAACTCAGTATCAGGCCAGTGCTGGGCAGGGCCCACAGGGTTCTGCCCAGATCAGTGTCTGAGGAAGGTACCTCTGAACTTGCTCTGGAGCCATGAAAAAATGCCAAACCTTAGCCAGACAGACTTGTGTTCTGGTCTTTACCACTACTGGCCATGGTGTTGTCCTGCGGTGTCCCCATGGAGCTGTACTGATTATTGGGACCTTGAACTTCAGAAGTGACCCAGCTCAGGATGAATTTCGGTGGCTAAAATACTACCTCAACCATCTCTCCCTTAAACTCGGGCAGGATAGTATGAAGAAAAGTGCCATGGGCTAAAAGGTAGAACAGGGGAAGAAGGGCAGGACCTGGCCTTGGAATGTTTTTTATTTTCCTAATACTGGTAATGCCTGCAGCCATAGCACTCTGGCATCCAATCCTGTCACATCTCGGAAGCTAAGCAGGCTCAGGCCTGATTAGTACCTGGATGGAAGACCTCCTGGGCACACCAGATACTGTAGGCTTGGGAGAAGGACCTGGAAAACCCCCTAAAAAAATCAATCTGCCATTGAAAACCCTATTAGTAGCAGAGAAGCACTGACAATGGTGTTTTGCCTGTTGTATGTAGGGTCACTATGAGTTGGACTCCGACTCAACGGCACCTAACAAGAATAACAACTATACTGGTAAAAAACCAAATAGGTCCTGCTTTAGGCCAGAGTCTACAGATGGAGCCTTTGGTCTGACCATAGCATGTGACCTGAAGCCTCAGTTGGATGGACTTGTGTTCTTTCCTATATCACCTGTGGCCAGCTGTAGTGGTTATGGACCATGAATGGTCCACAACAATAAACCTTGCAATTGCCGTGATTCTGGGCTTTTTCTCAGTGTGACCCAATATTGTCAGTGGCTATGGGACCATCTGTCCCATCACTCTCTCAACACCAGGCAGCACACCGTGGAGAGAGTCATTGTCCAATAGGAGGAAGGAGATAGGCCCATGATATTATTTTAGAGCAGAGGGCCAGATCCTTCATGTAGAGAACCAGGGTAGGCAGAGTCCTAGGGCACCCATCACAGGCCAGTCACTGTAGGTATGCAATCTGGGTCCACTTTAGCTATAAGTGGAGCTTCACAGACCTAGTAATGACAGATTACTCTCTTCAGATAATCTCCAAATCCGTCTTGAACAACACACCAACTGCAGATTGGGGATAAATGTGGACTTGGGATGTCCTATATTGCTGAAACAGTGACAACATACAGACCATGGACATGTGGCAAACTTGATGGAGGGCACCATCAAAAGCTGAAATAGCAGCAGTGACCATAAGCTCAGAGAGCATAATGAACAGCGTGGTTAGAATTTCTGGAAGGCTGGGCCCACAAAAGTTAGATTGTGAAGAAGAGAATAAATAGCTAATTCTTTCATGTGCAGATGTCATTGTACCCTGTGTTAGTCAGCTTCCCATTACTTAGATAATCAACTTATAAGGAGGAAAAGATTATTTTGTCTCATGCTTTTGTAGGTTTCAGTCTGTGGTCAGTTGGCCCCTTGTTTTGGGGCCTGTGGCAAGGCACCATATGTCATAGGGGAAATGGGAGTATGTGATATAAAAACCTTCACCTTATGTTCATGACACAAAAAGAAAAAAGGAAGAGACCAAGCTCCTATAATCATTTTCGAGGGTATATCCCCAATGAATGAAATCTTCCCACCAGACCCCACCTTTTAAATGTTCTGCCACCTCCAAATAGTAACATGAGCAGGTTACCAAGGCTTTAACCCATTCTATACCCAAACTCTAGCATTCTGCCCCCATCTTACAAGGGCTCATGTCATCTCATAATGCAAAATGCATTAAATCCATCTACAGGTCTCCCCAAAGTCTCTTCTAGCATTTCTCAAAAATCCAAGTCCAAAGTCTCCCCCAGTACTCAAGGCAAATTCTTGGCTGTGAGCTCCTATAAGAAATCTAAACACAAGTCACGTACTTCCAAGAAACAATAGCACATGGTACATTCCTACTGCAAAAGGGAAGAACAAGAAAATAATAAGGAGGGATTGGACCAAAACAACTTCCAGGCCCAGTGGGACAAACATTAAATTCTAAGTTTCTATGTCCAGCATCTGGGACACACTGTGCTGGGACGTGGGTAAATAAGGGCTTAGGCACTCCTAGTCCTATCTCTTTGTTGTTTGTAGTCTACATGGCTGCTGTCTTGGGCTAGATTTGTTGACTTCCAGAAGTTTCCCTTGGTAGGAATTACATATAGGTGGCATCTCTAACTTTCTAGGGTCTCTACTATAGGTTTGCTTCATTTGCCTAGTCTCACACATTGCTTTACCACAGCATACCTTGAGGGACTCTGACCTTGCCACACATCACCTGATCTTCCAGGTTTTCCTTTGACATCTCATTGGAAACCTCTCTGACCTTGTAACTCTTGCATTGTGCATGCCTGTAAAATCAGCATCATATGGATGATACAAATGTCTGTTGCTGTTGTATCTACACCCATTTTCACTTGAACCAAGCTGCAGCAGCTACTGAGAGCCTTGCTGGCTTAGACAGTCCTAAGTGAGCAGGGGACCAAGGGCATCTCTTTTTAAAAGACTCTATACTGAAAAAGCTTTGTAACAAGTTTGTATTTCTACACCTTTGAGGTTTTGATGTGTAAGGTCTTGCTGATTCTTGAGATCCTTCAAGGCATCTTCCCTATGGTCTCAATATGAAGTTCTTGACTTCTTTTTAGAAATTTGAGATAGTACCACAAGAGCAAAGATTCAGGAGCTCAAGAGATACATGTGAATGCCAAATTGGTAGAAAGAATATTCAAAAAGAAAAATAACAGAAAACTTTCAAAACCTTGGAAAGATCCAAATAAGTACAGGAAAGTCAAAGGTCCTTTTTCAGGTTAAACTCAACTAAATCTATTCATGACTTTAAGGCACCCAACAACAACAACAACAACAACAACAATTCTATTAAAAGACATATTACAATCAAGATTTCAAAGGATTAACAACAGAAGATTCTGAAAGCAGCAGAGAAAAGACACAAGGACTATATAACTGTGCCCTAGTTTTCCTGTCAGAAGATGTTTCAGCTTTGTAAAGGCCAGAGACTCAGGTGTGACCCAGCTTAGTGTCATCCTGCATGGTAAAAGGACTACCTCTTTATGCCTCCCTCGACCCTGGGAAGCATAGCAAGGAATAAGCCTCTGCCCACTGGGAGATAGGGTAGAAAAGCAAGCACAGGATTGTGTCTTCGCCCTCAACACTGGGCTGGAGAAACCTAACAGTTGAAAGATCCTAATAGTTCTGCCCAGACCAGTCCCCACAGCCAGAACTTGTAGACTCTCTTGGTGCCAGGTGGAGACCCATGGCTGTAGTCCATCAGACTTCTATTCTATCACCTGTGGCTGGTTACAGCACTCCTTGGCCAGGAGTCCACCTCAGAAGAAGGCAGTCCATAGCAGTGTGCTACACTGGTCTCAGTAGCCTGCAGGCCCTGAATGTGACCAGCATTGCAGTATTGGTAGCCATGAGCCTGCCCACCCATTCATCTCCCAAGGTAGCCCAGCATAGAGAGAATAATTGCTTGAGAGAAGAAAAGGAAGTGTGTGCCAGGTAACTGCATAAGAGCCTGAAGCTTGTCCCTCAATGTTGAAGCCCAAGGGTAGAAGAATTCTGTGGTACTTGACAACAGACTAGTAACTATAGGATGTCTGGGCCTACCCTGGCATCAGCTAGAGGCTTTTAGGGATGGATGAACTTCCCCACTTCATTCTCAGTAACAAACCAACTCTGGATTTGGGACAAACCTCTAGTGCTGGAACAGTTTTAATGTACCAAAAGCAAACTCATGGTAATTCTGACTTAGGGTAGTATATAATGCAAAAGGGTAGAATGGTCTATCAGATCAGAGAAAATAACCACTGCTTAAATTTCTGAAAAGATAGGAACAAACAAAGCCATATTATAAAAACTTGAATAAGTACAGAATACTTGAATATGCAGATGCTGTTCGATGCCAATAAGCATCAAGAACTTTCAGGGAAACATGACTTCACCTAATGCACAAAAAAAGAAAAAAAAATAAGAAAGAAACTCACGTGATAACATTTGCAAACTTGGATGGAGAATTCAAAATACCTGCTTTAGAGAAATTCAATGATCTTTAAGGAAATGCAGGTAAATGATTCAATACTCGAACAAGAAACATAGCAAAGAGGTTGAAATAATAAAACAAAATAAAGCAAACAACAACCAAAAAATGGCAAAACACAAAGAGAGAGAGAGAGAGAGAGAGAGAGAGAGAGAGAAAGAGAGGGGGGGAGAGGGGGGGGGGAGAGAGAGATATCTTGGAACTGAAAAGTACAGAAGCAAAATTAAAAGTGTGATAAAAAGCATCAATAGAGCTGGGCGTGGTGGCGCATGTCTGTAATCCCAGCAGCTTGGGAGGCGGAGCCAGGAGGATTGCAAGTTCCAGACCAGAGGAAGTCTATGTAATTTAGTGAGACCCTGTCTCAGGAAGTAAAATAAAAGGGCTGGGGGTGCAGCTCAGTGGTCCAGCACTTGCAAAGCATGCAGGCGTGAGGCCCCGGGATCAACCCCCAGTACCACACACACACACACACACACACACACACACACACACACACACACAAAAGCATCAATAGCAGAAGGAATTAAACATAAGAAACAATTATTGACCTTGAGTACAGCCTGTTTGAAAATATACAGAGGAGAAAAATGATAAAATCATGAAGAGGAATAAATAAAGCTCATAGGAACTTTAATGCAGTATTAAATGAGAAAATATATGAGATATTGGGGTCAAGGGATTTGAGAATGCCAAAGAGGTAGAAAAATTATTCAAAGAAATAAAAGTAGAAAATTTCCCAAAGCTAAAAAGGAAACAAATGAATAACCAGGTACATGAAGCTTGAAGGTTACCAGTCAGATTCAACTCACCAAATTTACCCCAAGACAAAACAAATAACACATAAATGTGTTCTAGTTCTCCTGACAATAAACTGGTCAGAAGAAACTTTACAAGTCAAGGGTGATATAGTCAAAATGCTCAATGAAAACAAAACAAAACAATATCCTGTCAACCAAGAATACTGTACTCAGAAAAGCTAAAAAAAAGATAAAGATATTCTCAGAGAAACAATATTTGAGAGAATTCATCAATACCAGACCTGTCATACAAGAAATACTAAAGGGAGTTCTCCAAAGTGAAAGAAGAGACAGTAATGAGTAAAAAGAAATTATCAGAAGGTATAAAATTCAATGAAAAGAGTAACTATTCAAATTCAGAATATGCTGATATTTTAAATGTAATGTATTAACCATTCACATCTCTATTATGAATGCTAAAAACAAAATCATTAAAAACAATAAATATATTAATATGCTAAGAGATAGGCAATATAGAAAGATGTAAAAGAACTCAAAAAGTTAAAATGTGGGAAGGAAAGAACAAGTATAGAGTTTTTTATTAGTATTTTTATCTTTTTTATCTTTTTTTGTTTCACTTTCTAACTTTCTGACCAGTGTTAAATTGCTATCATTTCAAAATATCTTGGTATAATAAAAAGATATTTTTAACAGCCTCATATTTACCAAAAGGTACAAGTTTATAAAGACCTACTAAAAACAGTAAGCAAGGAAGTAAAACAGATTTCCAGAGAGATTAATCACAAAGGAAGACTATGAGAGGGGAAAAGAAGAGAGTAATGATAATAAAACAAGAGAACAAGTGACAAAATAGCAGTAGTAAGACCTTATTTGTTAGTAATTACCTTAATTATAAATGGATTAAAATTTTCAAATAAAAGGTATAGAGTGATTAACTAGATAAAAGATAAGACTCAGTTATATGCCATGTACAAAAAACTCACTTCACCTCTAAGGAAATGAATAGGCAAAATGAAAGGATGGACTAAATTACACCATGTAAATGGAATCATAAGAAAGTGAGACTAGCCATATTATATCAGATGAAATATATTTTACCTCAAAAGCTATAAAGAGATGCAAGGATAGTCATAATATAACAATAAAGGGGTCAATTCCACAAGAAGAAATAATAAGTACATATGAAAACTACAGTGTATGTTTAAAAAATTATTACACTAAAAGACATTGCCATTAACACCACTCAAAATACTCCCTGTGGCTTCCAACACACATCCCATTTTTCTTGCCACTTTCTGAAGCAGTTCTAGAAATCCTGTTTCATGAGTGTTATTAATTTCAATGCTTTATATTACACATTGCTTCTGTTATGGAAACTTCTGTTAAATAAAAATATTATGGTGCATCCTCATCCACATTATTCACTGGATATCTCAAGATACAACTTTTGGTTCTTCCCCAAAGTCAAAAGGATCAGGAAAGGCAAACATTTTGAATAGATTCAAGACATTAAGACAGCCATGACAGCATGACTAAAGACACTCATGAAAGAGGACTTCCAGAACTGCTTCAGAAAGTGGCAAGAATGATAAGTGTGTTCAATGCCAGGTGGAGTATTTTGAAGGGGATTAATGGCAATGTACCTTTTACTGTAATAAATTTTTTAAATTTAAACATTCACCATATTTTTTATCACACCATATATGTATCTAGTATCAGAACACCCAAATATATAAAGCAAATACTAAAAGACCTGAATTGAGGGAGAGATAGACTCCAGTAGGAGCATGTTCTTTATTCACTTGATGGGATGTGTTCTTTGTTGCTATTAAATAGAATTTTGCAAATGTGTTAGGTTAATTTAAAGTGTAATTCAGTCAAATGTTTATTTATTGATTTTCTGTCTAGACGATCTGACCAATGCTGAAAGTGGTATACTGAAGTTCTATACCATTATTGTTTTGTACCTTATCTCTCCCTTGAGATCTTTAACTGGTTGTATATATTTAGGTGTTCTGATACTAGAAGCATATATACTTACAATTGTTATAATTTCTTAATGAGTTGATCTCTGTTATCATCTTATAATGACCTTATTTTTCTTTTTTTTCAGTTTTACATAGAAGTCTGTTTTATTTAACCTAATTATAGCTATCCCTGCATTCTTTTGGTTTCCATTAATGGGAAAAATATTCTTCCATCCCTTTATTTGCAGTGTGTCCTTAGAGGTGAGGTTAGAATTTTGGTAGGCAACATATAGTTGAGTCTGGCGTTATGAAATCTCCTCATCTGATCTTCTTATGATGGAGCTGGAACACAGCGAATTGTGCCTGTTAGGCATCCGCTCTACCACTAAGCTACACTTCCAGCCTGCTTGATGTCTTTGATTTGATAATTTAGTCCACTTTCATCAATGTAATTATGGATGTTAATGGGTGCTATCACTTTCTTAGTTATTTTCTGATTAATTTGTGCATGTTTTATGCCCCTTCCCTTCTGTTGCTATCCTCTTTGTGACTTGATGACTTTCTGTAGCAATATGGCTGGAATCCCATCTTTTTGTCTTTTGTGTGTCTACTGAGGGTTTTTATTTTGTGGTTCCCATGTTGTATCCATAAACCATGCTAGTTACTGCCTGTTTTAAACTGATAACAACTTAAATTTGATCACTTGCATTAACTCTACACTGTTATAACCTCCTGATGTGTTTTTGATGTCACATGTTATATATCTCTTGCAATTTGTATTTCTTATCAATCTGTTGTAGCTCCAGTTGTTTTTAACAGTTTTAACTTCTTACCTTCATACTAGAGATATAATTTATTTTCATACCTATAACTTAATTTTATACATTATAATATTAGACAGTTATGAATTTTATCATACATTTAATTTTATCAGTGTTTTATATTTTATTATATTTTCATATTGGAAATATAAACTTAATGACCTTTTCCTTCAGCATGAAGGACTCCTTTTAATATTTCTTGTAAGGAAGGTCTAGTGATAAATTTCCTCAGCTAGTGTTTGAGAAAGTTAAAACAAATTTTTTTTCTCTTCATTTTTTGCACTACTGAATTTCTGTTTATAGTGTTCTTGGTTGGTGGTGTCCTTCTGCTTTGTGAATTTATCATCCAACTTGCTTTTTACCTGCAGGGTTTCTACTGATAAAATCCACTGATAGTTTTATGAAGATTCCCTTACATCTTACAATTTGCTTTTCTCTTGCAGCTTCTAGTATTCTCTCTTTTTCTTTAATAATTGGTAGTTTCATTACAGGGCATCTTGATGTGGTTCTCACAGGATTCATCACACAAGTGTCTGTTGAGCTTCCTAGATGAGAATTTCTATTTCTTTCCCGAATTGGAAGTTTTCTTCCTTTATTTCTTTATAGTTTTTATGTTTTTTTCTATGTCTCTTCTTCTTCTTTCATTGTTATTTCTTTATTGTGATGCTAGAATCAAGTCCAGGCCCTTGCACATCTTATGCAAACACTCTACTATTAAGCCATATCCTGTACTCTCTTCTCCTTCTTGAATTCTATAATTCAGATGTGATATTGATTGATGGTATCCCACAAGTCCTTTAAGCTATATTTACTCTGGCATTCTTTTGTCTTATTATTCCTTTGATTGGATGATTTTCAATTATATGTCTTCAAGTTCACTAATCTCTTCTTCTGATTGACCTAGTCTGGTATTAATCTTCTCTACTGAATTTTTTTTTAGCTCAGTTATTACATCTTCAACTTGATGATTTCTGCTTGGTACTTTAAATTTTTTTTTCTAACTCTGTATTGAAATTCTGTTGTGTTTATCTCTTTACTGCATCTCTATTTCATTGGAGTCAGCTTCTGAATATTTATATTTTTCTTTCATTTGGAATATATTTCCTTGTTTTTTCATTTTTTTACACTCTATGTTTGTTTTTTCACATGAGACAAGTCAGCCACCTTTCCCAGTCTTATTAAGCTGTCTTGTGTAGGGCATCTTTCTCCCCAGTGAGCCTGGTCAGAGATTCTAGATGCCATTTAACTCTTTCTGCTTATCCAACCTCTTCTCATTGTTCCTAATGGACACCATAAGACTGTTGTTGTTAGGTGCCATCAAGTCATGCCCGACTCATAGCGACCCTCATAGGGTTTTCAATGGCAGATTGTTTCGGGATTGCCTTGAGAGTGGGTTGCCACGTCCTCCTCCCATTTTTATGGTGATGGGAATTGAACTCGAGACCTCAGAGACTGCAGAGCGATGCTCAACCAACTGAGCTAAATCCCAGCCCCACCATAAGATTAGTAAGTGCCAATTTATGCTGTTGCCTTGAAAGAGGTAGGATAGTATGAAGGTCCTATGGAAACAGATGGAGTGGTTAGAATGTTAGATGTGTGTTCCAATTCCTCTCCTTACGGAGAAGTGGAGAGTCAGAAGCTGTTTCCCACTTCTACTTGTTCTTTCCTACACCAAAGCAAGTCTTTGCCAGATGCCCATATACTTTTTTTTCCCCCAGACTGCTCACTTTAGACCTGAGGATATTACTGCTGAATATTTGCAAGTTTGAAAATCACCTTTTTAATCTCTCCGGCCAATGAGACTGAAGAATGGAGAGTCTTGCAAACTTTCAGAGCCAAATGATTTAGGATCCAGTCCCCTGTATAAGTGCTGTAAATGTTTGGGCCCTTGATCCCTATTGAAATTACTTCTAAAAAGTCAGAAGATCTGAACTTATTGCTGGAGTAAGCCAGGGTACAAGGCATAGAGAGAGCTGTGTCTCCTAGTCTTGCTGATGAAGACCTCCAACTTATTTTCAGGGAAAGATTTCAAGGTTGGAATTATTGCTTGAGCAAGCTAGGAAAGAAGTTGGAAGGAGTGCCCACTCCTCAATGCAGGCAAGGAGAAGCCTCTTTTGAGAGGGAAAATTTGGTCTAGAGTTATCACTGAAGTAAGCTGGGAAAGACAGCATAGGAGAGTACTCCAATTTCCTTTGTGGCATGGGGAGGGTCCCCTTTCTCCTTCCAATGAGATGTTTCAGAAATTTATCTTCAGAGAAAGTTAGGGAAGAAGACACAGGGAGTGCAATCCTTCCCATTCTTGTGTAAGAGGATGCCAACCTCTTTCCAAGGAGAGATTTCAGGGCTATATTTATCATGGAGTGAGCTAGGGAAGATGGTGCATGGAGTGCCCACTCTCTTGATCAAGCAATCAGAAGTCCCATGTCCTCCTTGCAGAGACAAACTTCCTGTGTGGACTTATCACTGGTACAAGCCATGGAAGAAGGCACTCTGTGTGCCTATTGTCACTTTCCAGCCTGAAGAGGACCAGAAACTTCCTTCTGATGACAAATTTCAGTTATTTATCAGTGAATCAATCCAGGGAAGAAGACATGGGGAATGCCATCCCACTTTTTAGTTTGGTGGAAGTTTATTTTTCATTTGCTACATGGGATCCCAGATACTGGTTTATTTGGGGCTCAAACCACAGTAGTTTCTGGATGCAACATGGGAAAACTCTTTCTAAGGAGAAGTTGGAGGTTGGGCTGATCCTAGGGGATACAATTTCTAGGAATGTTAATTTACTTCAAAGTCCCTTTCGGTCCTTTTTGCTTGAAGAAAATTCTCTGATGTATTGTCCTTGCTGTTCCTCAAACAATGTAATTTAACAGCAGAGTCCTCTAGAAAGGAATACTATTATATGGTATGAACCCTTTACCCCTTAGGAAGAAGATGGAATTTAGGTATTCCTTCCTGGTTCCAAAACAATGTCCTTAGGGTGATGTTAGTACATGAGTATCTCTCTTTTAATACCTGTTTTGATGTTGATATTTTCTCAGTTATTTAATGTGTAGTAGTCTTTCAACTAGATTCTTGTAGATATTTTCTTTGTGTGTATGGGGGAAGGAGTAATGAGGAGCCCCCTATTCCATTATATTGTGACTGAGGTCACCCTGAGGACCTTTTCTTTTACATATATGAGACAAAGGCCAGTCCCTCATGCACTTTCTGCAGTATATATATGCTGCTATAGTTTGGATCTTGACGGTCCCCTGAAGTTCCAGGTGTTAGAAGTTTGGTTTCCAGTGTAGCTCTATTGGGAAGTGTTATAACCGTAAGTCATCAGGGGCATGCCTTGAAAGTGGCAGTAAGACCCTGGCCCACCATTTTATGCTGTATTCCTTCCTGGTGGCAGTTTTGCTCTGCCATGCTTTCCTGCTATGATGTGCTGCCTTGTTACCAGCCCAGAGCTATGGGACCAAGTGGTCATGGACTGGAATCTCCAAAACTGTAAGCAAGAATAGACCTTTACTCTATATAACTTGATCACCTCAGTTATTTTTTATAGTGATAGGAAGCTGGCTAACGTATACATATATGGACAAATATGTTTATGCATATTATTTGTGAATAAAATGTTTGTGTTCCATGAGAAAAAATCCAGGGATAAAGTTTTTGATAATGAACATTGACAGTATTTCTTCCTGCACAGCCTTTTAGTAAGGAAGTATTTTATGTTTTGAAAATCAAGAGAGTATGTAGATTTGTGAAATTAAAGAAACCAGTGCCAATGGGTCTGCTACTTCATAAAAGGAAAAGCACCAAGCTACTTATTGGAAAATAGATATAGAAGACATATTTGGGGACAATTTGTGAAGATGCAAAGGAAAGTATCCAGAGAATTGGCAGCTGATTAAAGCAAACGACTCTAGCAACAACCTAAGTGTCACTTAGCACCAGATTTTGAAATCTAGTTCTAGACCTAGCAATCAAAAACTCTAGCCAAATTCATGAAGATATTTAAGAAATTTAACCCTTGATGTTATTTTTAATGAAATATGATTCAGAAAGTAAGCTAAGCTTCTACATGGTCATAGTTATCTTGAATGTAAACTTAGTTGAGTTGAGAGATGTGTTGGAGATTAGTAAGGCACACATCTGGGTGTGTTTGTGAGGATGTTTCCAGAAATGATTGGCATGTGGGACAGCAACTGAGGGGAAGATAACTCATCCTGAAAGTGGAAGGCACTGTCCAATAGCTTGGAGGTCCATATGGAACAAAGACAGAGGAAGAAGGAAGTCCAGGTAGGCATGATGGTACATGCCTATAATCCTAGCAACTCTGGAGGTAAAGGCAAGAGGATTGCAAATTCAAGGCCAGAGGCAGCCTTTATAACTTAGTGAGATCCTGTCTCAAAATAAAAGTTAAAAAATGGACTGAGGATACAGTTCAGTGGTAGAACATTTGCAAAGTATGTACAAGGCCCTGGTTCAACCGTCTCCCCTCCTCAAAAGAAAAGGAAGAGGAGGAAGTAGAGGAAGTCTCCCAGTGCTGGTGCTCTGTCTCTCTCTGCTTCCTGGCTGCCAGGAGGTGATCAGCCTCTCCTGCCATATGCCCCACCACCATGATGTTCTGCTTTACTTCAGGCCTAAAACAATGGAATCAGCTCACTATGGACTGAAACCTTGGAAATTATGACCCAAGATAAATCTTTCCTCCCTAAAATTGTTGATATTTGTCACAGCGATAAAAAGTCTGACAAACAGACATGGTTTATACTATATTTCTTTTTGTGTTTGGATCTTAAATATTCAAAGGAGAAACTCAGAGCTCTTCTTGGTCCCTAGGAAGAAGAATTAAAGAACCCCATAGCCTCTAGAATTTGTTTGGAGAACCTATTATTAATTCAAGAAGTTGCAAAGACAAAATAGTTTCTAAAAACTTGGACCTTGCTTTGAATAAAGTAAGAATACTTCTTTAATTGCTTTCCTGTTTATTTTTCTGCATTAAAGAAGAACATTTCAGGCCACTGGAAGGGAATTTCTGTTAAAATTCCTTATTAAAATTATTATTAATACCACATGTCTTTTACTTACTATAACTAAAAATAATCCTATAAATTATATGATAAATAAGACACATAATAAAAGTAGATTTTCAATTTTGGGTAAGTCATTTGTTCTCTCTGATCTTTGGTTTCTTCATCTGCTCCAGGTTGGAATTGGGCTGGAGCAATAACGTTTTATTAATAGGATGTAATGAGAATCTATAAAATCCACACATGATTTATATTGTTTAGATGATGAGGGATATCGAATATAATATTTGAAACTCATGCACAGAACCCTTTAGCTCATGGGAAATCTTAGAAGATATACCAAGAATTGAAAGCAGTAGGATGTAGTAAGAAGGGTTAAATACCACCAAATTTGATCTGTTAGTTCTACATGTCTGTGACTTTAATGTCTATCACATACTGTAACCTAAATTCATATGTACTTAATATAAAAAATAAAATAACAGATGACACTAATAATGCATACTGTGTACTTGACATTACTTAGAAATTTCTTTCACCTCAAAATTTAATTTTGAAAAATATGTAACTTATGAACAAATCTGTGGAATATAACTCTTTAAATATGTTTTAAGGGTATGTATGTAGAAGTGGGATTGCTGTGTTGTAGAATAGGCACATTTCAGCTTTATTATATATTGAGTAATAACCATCCTGTAGGAAGTGTTGATGGGTTAGGCTTTAGTTCAGTTGGTAGAGTGCTGATCTGTGCTCTCTGAGGCCCTGGGTTCAATCTCCAGCACTGCAAAAATAGGAGAAAGATGTGACAGCCTACTCTTGAAACAATCCTGAAACAGTCAGCCATTCAAATCCCTATGAGTCAGCCCTGACATGATGGCACTTAACAACAACAAGTGTCGACAGCATCATCTATCATATGTAGTTTATTCTAGACTCACCTGATAATTAGGGTGACCATCTGTGTTGGCTAATTGGCTTTATCTACAGGAATAGCATGTTCCTCAAATTTTTATGAAAGAGGTAGTTTTGCAACTTGAAATGAAAAAAACACTGAAGTTAGGCTCCTACTCTCCCACACAAACTGGGAGAAAAATGGTTATATTTTTCTTGTTTACATTCCAAAGAGATGGCTCCTATGTCCTTGAGGAAGACATTCTTGGGTCATAAAGCTTGCAAGAGGCTTATTTAGCTTCTAAAAAGATTTATACAGGTCTCAAAGAGACAATAAAGAACTTAAAATGACATGTTTTTTAAAAAGTTTAAGAAAAGAAATATGAAGGAAAGAAGTTTCTTCCCATATTTTCAATGAGGAAAATAAAGTCTCTTATTTAAAATGTTTATTTGTCCCCGAGTCAGTTGAATAAATACAATCTCATTCTATTCCCTCTCTCTGATCTAATTCCAGGATTCTCTATTGGCTGAACTTAATGGAAGCCAGAAGTCAAGGGTACTTGTGAATAAGGCCCATTCAGCATAGCCTCCTGGGTCAACAGCTGGGTAGAAAGGGTGAATAGTTGATGTAGAGACCCAACAGAAGATGGCTGACACCCACTGTAGCAAGAAACACAAGGAAGGGGAAAACTTCAAGATGGGTGAATAAAAATGCCAAATGCTTTAGGGAAAACAAAATAAAACACAACACAACAAAACAAAACCCTTGATCTTTGCCATGTAGCCTCAGAGGCAACAAAAAACGGATGGGAATAAGAGAAAAACATTAAGCTTTGACCTATTTAAAACATGTTTACAAGGAGCTGAAAACATGTGGTCTAGTGTGTTTCTTTGTGTTATACTGACAACAAAGGAAAAGGCTAGCATTTAGAAATGGATGGTTAATGAATCTGCTCACTCCCTCTCTCAAATATCAGACATCTCAAGCAAGCCTTTGGTAAGGACTAGCTCCACGTCAGTTCATGGTTGAGTTCTCTAAAGACTGTTTTGAAAGGCTGATGTTCTGTGCTAAGTTGTTTTGCATGTGAAAACATTTGTTCATTTTTGTTGTTCATTCCTCTGCTTTATTAAAATACAGTTGACAGATGAAAACTGTAGATATTTATGGCATGGAATGTGATGGGCATTGATGCATACATACATTGTGAAATGATTATACCAACGTAATTAACATATCATCACCTCATACTTACTGTTTTTTATGTTCAGAACATTTATGATCTATCCTCCTAGAGCTTTTCAAGCATAAAATTTCTTATTATTAGCTGTAGTCACCAGGATATACAAATAAATTTATAGATATTATCCTGTCAAGTGGAAACTTTGTACATTTGACTAATATCTCCTCATTGCCTAACCCCAAATTCTGAAAACCACCATTCTACTCTATTTCCAGCACCTTGACTTTTTTAGATTCTGCTTATAAATGAGATCATGTGATATTTGTCTTTCCATGCTTGGCTTATTTCACTTAACATAATATCCTCTAGGTTCATCCAGATTGTTACAAATAACAGGATTTCTCTCATTAAGCCTCAACAGTGTTCTGTTGTGTGCATGTGTGTGTGCACGCCCCCTCCTTACATTTTCTTTATCCATTCATCCATTCATGATTTCTAGTTTTATACTATCACTGGTGTCAGAAGAGATACTTAATGGGAATTGACTCTTCTCAAATTTGTTAAGACTTAGATGCTAGAGTATGTTCCATGTGTGCTTAAAAAGTATGTGTGTTTGACTACTGTTGGGTAGAGTGTATGTCTCTCAGGTCCATTTGATCTACAGTATTGTTTAAGTTTACTTTTTCCTTATGATTTCCTCTCTGTATGATCAGTTCATTGTTGAAATTAGGGCATTAAAGTCTCCTACTGTTTTGTATTGCTGTCTATTTCTACTTTCAGTTCCATTAATACTTGTTCAATATATATATAAGTGCTCTGATGTGTGCTTATGTATTTGCAATTGTTCTATCTACTTGATGAATTGATTAGTTTATCACTACAAAATCACATTTTTTGTCTCATAGTTTTTGACTTAGAGTCAATTTTGTCTGATATAAGCTAGCCAGTCCTGCTCTATTTGGATTCTATTTGCATGGAATATCTTTTCCCATTTCTTTACTTTTAGCTCATGCATGTCCTTGATGATGAAGTAATTATATTGTGGTATTAGGTTGTTGTTAGGTGCCATCGAGTTGGGTCTGACTCATAGTGACCCACATAGGGTTTTCAATGGCTGATTGTTTTGGGATTGCCTTGGGGTTGGATTGCCACATCTTTCTCCTGTTTTTACAGTGGTGGGGATTGAACTTGGGTCTTCAGAGAATACATAGCCGCACTCTACCAACTGAGTTAAACCCCAGCCTGATTGTACTATAGGCAGCATATACTTGAGTCTTTTTATTTTAATGGTTCACTTACTCACTCTATGTCTACTGGTTGAAGAATTTAGTCAATTTACAATCAAGAGAAATATTGATACATAAGGACTACTGCTATTTTGTTAATTGCTTTATAATGGTCTTCTAGTTCCTTTTTCCTTTCTTCTCATTATTTTCTTTTGTAATTAAGTGATTTCATGTAGCAGCATGCTTTGATTTATTAGTTTTAATCTTTTGTTTAAATTAACTAATTTTTGATAGATTACACTTGCCACAGTCTGCAGCCAGAGCACCCTAGTAACACATCCTGCCTGATCTGGGAAGCTAAACAGAGTTGGTCCTTGGATGGGAGACCGCATGGGAATACCAGCTGGTGCAGGCTAAGGAGAAGGATATGGCAATCCACTCTGGAAACAATTCACCATTGAAAACCCTATGAATAGCAGAGAAGCACTGACAATAGTGCCAAGTATGGCACAATGTCTGAGAATGTTTTGTTCTGTTGTACATAGGGTCTCTATGAGTCAGCCTTGACTCAGTGGCACCTAACAACAGCAACACTTACCACAGGTTTTTTCTGTACATTTACCAGGCATAAGGCTTACATAAAATATCTTATAGTAATGGTGTATTTAAAGCTGATAGCAAGGTGGATTCTACTCCTTACTAAAACTCCTCTACGTTTGAACTTCTCCCTCACATTTTTGTTATTCCTGTCATACTGTACATCTTTTTAAAAAATAATTCATCCATTATCAAATCATTGTAGCTATATTTTTATACTTAAAAATCATACTAAAGTTAAAAATATTTTATGTACTGTTTATTAGAATATCTTGAATTTAAATATATTTTTACCTATACAGTGTATTATACTTTTATCCATTTTTGAATTTATAGTCAATATCCTTTCATTTCACCTTGAATAACTCCCTTTAACATTTCCTGAAAGACAAATGTAGGGATGATGAACTCCTATGACTTTTGTTGTCTGGGAAAGTCTGCATCTTTCCTTGTTTTGTGAAGGATAGACTTACTAGGTATATTTTTCTTAGGTGTTCCCCCCCACCCAATACTCTGAATGTTTCTTTCCACTCTCTTCTATCCTGCATTTTTTTAACCAAAAATCAATTCACACTCTCATGGGGGTTCTCTTATATGTGATAAATTGTTTCCTTGCTGTAAGTATTTACTTATTTATTTATTTTTGAGACAAAGTCTTATTATGTAGCCCAGGCTATTTTCAAAATTCTGTCTTTAATTTTTGAAAATTTAATTATAATGTTCTTGGTAAGATTTCTTTTTGTTTCATCTATTTATAGTCCTTGATACTTTGTGTATTTGGATGTTCCTTTTGCAATCCAGATTTAGAAAGTTTTCTGTCATTGTTTTTTCCTGCCACTTTCTCTTTGTCTGACCCTGTAGACTATTCATTTTGTGTTCCATAAGTCCTACATTCCTTCTTCAATCTTTTTTATTCTTTTTTCTTTTTCAGGAAATTTCAAATGCATGTTTTCAGGCTCACTGGTGCTTTTTCTGCTTGAAGCTGTCACTGAAGCACTTTATGGAATTTTTCAGGTCAGTTAGTGTGTTTTTCAGTTCTAAAATTTATTTACGCCTGCAGCTGTGGCCTCTGATCATGTCAGATCTTGGAAGCTAAGCAGGGTTGGGCCTGGTTAGTACTTGGATAGGAGACTGCCAGGAAACACCAGGTGCTGTAGGCTTGGGAGAAGGACCTGGCAACCCACTCCCAAAAATCAATCCACCTTTGAAATCCCTATGAACAACAGAGAAGCACCGACAATAGTGTTTCTCTTGTTGTACATAGGGTCTCTATGACTCAGATACCAAGTCAATTGCACCTAACAACAGCAACAACAAAATTTATTTGCTTCTTTTCTTATAGATTCTAGCTCTTTTTTGAACTTTGTTTCAGGTATTGATTTAATTATTTTGTTTAGTTGTCTATTTGTGTTCTCTTGTAGCTCAATGAGTTTTTGTAAGATAATTATTTTAAGTTCTTTGGCAATTTGTACATCTCCATTTCTTTAGGGTCAGTTACTGTTTCTTTATTTTTTCCTTTTTGTGGTATCATTATTTCTCTGATTATTTATCATTTTGGCCATATGTTAGTGTTTCTGCATTTGAAAACAGGTATTATTTACAGTTTTTTAGGGAATGGATTCAGCAGGAAAAGTCTTTTACCGATCAGTCATTCCTGAGATTTTGGGCAGTTTATGGAGCATGGTCCATAGGCAAGTTTACTGTTGGAATTGTTGGGCAGACTGGCTTGATGACTGGGTCAGAAAGTAGGCCTGCCTGGTATGTGGCTCCACAGGAACCAGCCTGGAGCCTCCATCCATTAGGGCAGGCTTGGAGCTTGGGTCCACTGCAGTAAGCCTGCCTTCTATGCCCACAGGGTCCACATCGACACTAGTATCCATAGGAGTGGGCCTGTGGACTGTGTCCTTAGTGGCAGGTAAAGAGCCTGAGTCCATGGTTGCTGGCCTGTCAATCACTGGAGTGGTAGATGAGCCTTAGACTTTGGAGGCTGACCTACTCCTGGCATCAGCCTCATGTCTGGGTCCACAGGGACAGACCTGGAAGCTGAGTCCATAGGAGCTTGCCTGCTCTGGGGTAAATCTGGAGCCTGAGTTTGCAAGGTCTGGCTTGGATCATGGGTCCATGGCAGCCACTCTAGTGTCACGGTATACTAGCATGTGCCTGGACCCTAGCTTCACAAGAACCTGGGGCTGTGGATATCAGCTTGGGGCTAGTAAGGTATTGAGTCAAGCCTGGAGAAATTGTATACAGGAGTATGTTGTTATTGTTAGGTGCCGTCTAGTTGTGTCTGACTCATAGTGACCCTCATAGGGTTTTCAATGGCAGATTATTTTTTGGAATTGCCCTGGAAGTGGACTGCCACATCCTTCTCCCATGTTTGTGGTGCTGGGAATCGAACTTGGGACCTCAGAGACTGCAGAGTGGTGCTCTACCAACTGAGCTAAATCCCAGCCCATACAGGAGTATGGGGCCATAGAAATCAGTGTCAAGCTTGGGGCTACAGAAGCTGACCTGATATTGGGTGGTTCTGAAGTCTGTCTCTGCAGGGGAAAGCCTGGAACATTGTCTCTGGATGGTATCCTACTGCCTGGGACTATGGGATTACTGGATCTGGAAACATGGATGCTGGCCTCATGCTAGGGCATGCCTGGATGCTGGGTCTGCAAGTACTGGCCTAGACTCTGCAGCTATTAAGTCTAGTACTGAGGCTTGATGCTGAGGCTGGTATGGAGGCTGGAGTGGGATTACAGCATAAATCCATGTGTGTTAGCCTGCAGTCAGGGCTATCCTGAGAGTTGATTGGGTCTGGATTCTTGGGCTTGGGGCTTTAGGACCTGATGCTAGGGCTGGTCTGGAACCTGGGAAAGGCCTGGAGTTATAGGTGCTGGCATGGAGTTTCAGGCCAGGGTAGCTAGCCTAGAATTAGGTCTTACTGAGGTAGAGTTTGTGCTTGGGTCCATGGTAACATCAAGTGCTTACTTCATTCTCCTTCCCTCATGCAGAAGTTGTCTTTCTCTATACCATGTGCTCAGGCTTGGAGGAGAGGTGTCATGCATAATGTGAAGCTGTCCTTCCTACCCACTTCAATGTGTCTTTTCTTGCTTCTGTGTTACAACCAGGTGCTGTAATCTCTCATCTGGATTTCTTAGCTCCTGTGAAGGTATTTTCATGTGTAGACAGCTGTTCAAACTGATGTTTCTGTGAAGTGACAAGAGCTTGGTAATCTTATTCCACCATCTTGCCAATGTTACCTGTCACTGTTGATTGAAGAGAGATCTAAATGCTTTAGAATATAAAACATTAGAGGAAAAAAGTCTTTGTACTGTCAAAGTTTGAAAGGCTGCCTTTTACTTTCATCTAACTAACTTCACTGAGGACTCGTATTGTTTGTCAAATTTTAAGATCATTTCCTCTTTATTAAAAGTGCTATGAAAAAACACACATTTGCATTTTAAATTAGTAAATTTAAACTGAAATTTTCAAACTTCTTGGCATTTTACTACAGCATTTGGGATTAATGGAGATGTTTCAGGACAAGTGACAGCATAGGTGCTTAGTCAATTAATTGGAACGCCTTCAAATATTTATTTAATATTTATTAGAAGACAAACCTAGGGGAATGGTGGAAAGGAGGAGCAATGGAGTTTCTGCTCTAAGCAGCTGTTCTATGCAACATCAGTACAGCTCTGGCCCAGCTTATATTCTATCTGATGTGATAAGAATCCCTTGAGCAATCCATACCACTATCTTAGGAGGGATGTTCCCTTTGGACTTTCTGTATTAACCCTTCACTCCATTCTAGATTATTAAGTTATCTTTTAAATTATATATCGCTCTTCTTGAGAGGAATTTGAGAAATGTATTCACATACATAATACACAAAAATGGAAGAAGGATGTGGCAACCCACTCCGGAAAGAATTCCGAAAAAACAATCAGCCATTGAAAATCCTATGAGGCTCAGTATGAGTCAGGTACAACTCAACAGCACCAAACAACAACAATAACAACAGTGATTGGATTAGGTGTTTGAAGGACTGGCTCCCTGGTCTGACTTAATTCAACTCAGTTTTTGAAACCAATAGCAAACAAATAAAACTAAAATTCTTTTGTAATGTCATTTGTTAGAAACTACCGGTCTGAACTTCATCCCTCACTTCTTTTGAAAAATCAGTTGCAGGAATGGCTCTGGTATTCCATACTGGAATTCTCAAGGGAACAAGGAGATCCAGGTGAAACAACACACACACACACACACACACAATCACACACCTGTCATAATTGGAACTATATTTAATGAAACACATAGCTAAGACATATGGCAATTTACAAAGGAAATGTTAAAGTAAGATTGTGACTTTTTGCCTTAGAAATGCCAGCATATCATGAGTGCTGATGTCACCATGCCTAATTTTTATATAATAGAATGTAAGGTTTTTTCCTTGTGTCTAATTCTTGATTAACACTTGTACCAAGTCACGAGAGTGTAGTAAAATTGAGCTAATGTAATTGTGCTTGTTTTTGTAGAAGTTTTCTGAGAAGGGAAGTAGGTATATTTTTCCTTTTCATTTTTCTTTCTGAACAGAACTGCCCACTCACTCCCAAATAAGAGAAATGTGGGGAGAGGAGGCATATTTTTACTTGAGAAGGTTGTGTTCTCTTCAATGTGCATGATGTTTCAATGGATATAATGCTTGTGAAAGGACAATTGTTATTTATAAAGAAGCCTCTGTTTAGAGACAGAATTTGTTTAAAATTCCTAAAATGTTATTTTTGCTTTAGAATATTTCTCTGAGTTTCTAGCACCCCCCTTTTCTGTTCACCAACTGGAAAGGGACCATTGTCTTTTGATGATAGTGATCTGGATAGGGCTGGGTTATATTTTTAAAACTCCCCTTAGGAAGCAGAAGTCATATTCACTTAAAAGTGTCAGTCTGACTGTTAGTGGGGAAATGGAGGCACCCAGAGAAGCTTGGAGAAATCTGGAGCAACCCTGGTTCTTTGGGTGAAGCAATCTCAAGCTCTCTCAAGCACAGGAAAAGGCAGGCTAGACCTTAACCTGTGGTAGGAATTATGAAGTTCCTCTTCACTCTCTGACCTGCTAATGTCTAACTATCCACCTAATATGACCTCTGAGAAGAGTGAGATCAGTTGTGTGTGTAATGGTGTGAGGGCTGGGATGAGACCTAAGTGGCTAGGGCTAGGAGATCACTTGGTATCTGAAGCTCACCCTCACAGTGAAGATTGCTTTGGTTTGGTCACCTTCTCCATATTCAATGGCTCAGAGACAGAGGGTATGGTGCAGTCTGGACATTTCCCCCACCAATGGGTACATCGATAGAGTGCTTCAGGTGTGAATAGGCATCCATCCAAATGGTCTACAAGCTTAGTCAGTAAGAATGGCTCCTGGGAAGCTACTATTGTCATTGTCTCTGTGTACTGGATTAGTACACAGAGCTCACTGGTGTGAATACAGCACTGCAGTGGTCATTGTTTTAGTTCTTCCTGTTGGTAGAATGGGGCAGGGCTCACCCTCCATACTGCCTCATACTGTTTAACTGGGGTTAATAAGGATTACTACACACTGCCTCCTTCTGTCCCAACACCCAAGCTTGGGAAAGAAGTGCCTCCATCTCCATAGTGAGAAGAAATTTTTGACTTTTGTTTTATTGGTTTGTTGTGGATTTGTTTTATGGTGTTTTTCCTAATTTTTCTCATACCTTTATCTGATTATATCTGTTAACCATTGAACTGGGACCTTTTCTTTCTTTCTCTTTTTTATTCTTTTTTCCCAATTTCCATATTAATTCTACTTTTATTATTTTATAGCTTTTTATTCTATTTCTTTTCTGTGATCATTGTTGTTTTACCCAGCACTTTGAACATATAGAGTGTGTGCTGTGGTCACAAGATACACCTCTGTCCTAGCTGATAAAAACTGTACCTTATTCAATCCATGACATAGTCCTACTCAAACTTAGGTGGATACATCAATGTAAATAATAAAGGAAACAAAAGCACCCACCTCATGTCCTGGACCCCAATAATGTACAGAGGATCCTGAAGATCTACTGCTGGATATTCACATATGTAGCAGCACTAGAGAGAAATAACATATCCGAGGTAGTCACTCCACACATGAGAGGCATTAGCATATAATATTCCCAGTCTTTAAGTCTAGATAGTATTGATAAGTCTAGAGAAATAACCACAGAAAACACCTCATATAATCTGTTGTCTACAACATAACTGTCTAAACTACCAGAAGGACTCTATTCATGTGAGACATATGAAGAAAACAGATCTCTCAGGTTCTGACACAGAATCCACAGGGTCAGAACTCATTACATACAACCTAATAAATCAAAGCCTGCAGCTGTAGCCCTGTGGCATCTGATCCCATCATATCTTGAAAGCTAAGCAAGGTCAGACCTGGTTAGTACTTGGATGGGAGACCACCTGGGAATACCAGGTCTTGTAGGCTTGGGACAAGGACCCAGGAAATCACTCCCAAAAATCAATCTGCCATTGAAAGCCCTATGAATAGCAGAGAAGCACTAAGAATAGTGTTTTACTTATTGTATGTAGGGTTGCTATGAGTTAGACACTGACTCCATCACACCTAACAACAACAACAACAACAACAACAACAACAACAACAAATCACAGGGAAGCTATAATAAGTAGTCTAATTAGAATTAAACTCATCACTAAACAACACGCCAATACCCCACAGCATGTGGTCAAGAGAAGGCTATCCCCTAAGAAGACTCACACTTAAAATTTGAACAGATGTTCATCCCACTAGATGCACAAATCTCAATGCAGAAATAAAATAAATATAAAAAGGAATGTGACTTCTTCAAAAGTTCATACCTCTTTAGGAATTGACTCCAAAGATGTTAGAGTAGATGAAATGGCAGATAAAAACATCAATTAATGGTTTTTGAAAACTATAATGATTTTCCTGAGAACATAGGAAAAGAGCTAAATAAAGAAATAAGGAAGACAGTGCAGGATATGAATGAGGAATTTAATGAAGAGGTAGAGACTATGAGAGAGAACCACACAGAAAGTTTAGAAATGAAAAGCTCAGTAAGTCAAATAAAAAAATTCAGAAATAGCCTCAACATAGCCTAGATCAAGTGGAAGAAATAATATCAAAACTTTAAGACAAGGTTGATAAATTAAATTGAAACCTATCCAGTGAAGTTATAGTGGAAAACATCTCAAATATTGGGAAAACTATAGACATCCAAGTACAGAGAGCATTTAGAACCTGAAATAGAGATTACCAGAAAAGAACCTGTTCATGTCATATTATATTTAGAATGCCAAGAGTACAGAACAAAGAAAGAATATTGAAAACTGTAAGAGAGAAATGCCAACTTACTTGTAAAGGCAAATTCACCAGTATAATAGCACATTTCCCAGAATAAATCCTAAAGGCCAGCAGAGCATGGAATGATGCATTTTAAGCCCTAAAAGTAATTACCAACCAGATTACTGTATCCAGCAAAGTTATTCTTCAAAATTGAAGAAGAAATAAACACCTTTCAAGATAAACAAACTAAAAGAATTCATCACCTCTAAACCAATATTGCAAAAGATACTTACAGGAATGCACTCCCAAACAATACCAAAAGCAATCAGATATTGAAAACCCTATGAGAGTCATTATGAGTCAGACCCAACTCAATGGCACCTAACAACAACAACAAGCCATCAAACTTCTAAGATGGACAAGGGAGAAAGAAAAGACTGCAGAGTATTTGAAACAACTGGGAAACAGGAAACAACAGTAAAATAAGAGGAATTGGCACATGCCTTTAAATAGTAATTCTGAATGTAAATGGTCTTAAGTTCCCAATTAAAAGATGCAAACTGGCTGATTGGATTAAAAAACATGTCCTAACTATTTGCTTTCTGTAAGAAACATATCTCATTGGCAAAAACATACAGACTAAAAATTAAAGGATGGAAAATGATATTAGGAGCAAATGGAATCTAAAGGCAACCAGAAGTAGCTATATTCGTATCTGACAAGGTAGATGTCAAGCCAAAATTAGTCAGAAAAAGACATATTAATAAATAGATTAATCCATCAAGAAGACTTAATGATTGTAAATATATGTACACACAAAAAAAGTGGTGTACTCACTTTCATAAAACAAACACTACTGGACAATAAATGTGCATATAGGTCCAGATATAGTAATAGTGGGTAACTTCAATGTCTCACATTCATCAATGAGATAGTTGTTGGGTGCCATTGAGTCAGATCTGACTCACAGAAACCCTATTTACAGCATAACTAAACACTACCCAACACTGTGCCATGCACATTATATTTTTATGTTTGAGCCCAATTTTGCAGACACTATGTTTCCTCTCATTTTGAGTCATGCCACATCAGCAAAAAGAGATTCCAGGGACTTTCCTTCACCTCCATCATTAAGGTCAACTCTACCTTGAGAAGGCAGCTCTTCCCAAGCCCGGGAAGCTCATTTTCTGACACTATATTTGACAGTACATCTCTACTATTCATAGAATTTCCAATGGCTAATTGTTTGGGGAGTGGGCTGCCAGGTCCTTCTCTTTAGGCTGTCTTAACTCTGGAAGCTCAGCTTGACCTGTCCACCATGGGTGGCCCTGCTGGTATCTGAAATACCAGTGGCATATCTTTCAACACCACAGGAACATGCCAGCCCCCACAGCACAAGAAGCTGACAGACACATGAGAGCATCAATTAGGTAGATCATCCAAATGAACAGTCAACAAAGAAACAGCAGTGTTAAACTTCACAACATATCACATGAATTTAACAGACATCTACAGAATATTCCGGGCTGGGATTTAGCTCAGTTGGTAGAGCACTGCGCTGCAGTCTCTGAGGTCCTGAGTTCAATTCCCAGCACCGCAAAAATGGGAGAAGGGCCTGGCAATCCACTCTCAAGGCAATCCCAAACCTGTCAGCCATTGAAAACCCTATGAGGGTCGCTATGAATCGGATAGCAACTTGATGGTACCTAACAACAACGACAACAAAATATTCCATCCAAAAGCTACAGAATACATATTCTTCTCAGTGGCTCATGGAACTTTCTCCAAAATAGAGGGCATATTGAGCCATAATGCAAGTCTTAAGAAATACCAAATAATTGAATGAATTTTGCCAGGTCCATTTCCACTCATGATGGGTAAACTGAGTCCCCTCATGAGGAAGGGTACCTTTAAAAGGGCATCAGAGGGAAAGTCCACCAAAAGGGGAAAAGTACCTCAAAGCCTTCAGAGGGAAAGTCTGCCAGAAGGGGAAGAATACCTCCAAAAGAAGGTCTTTTCATGGAAAAGGACTTGGAATCTCATCTTTTCTTTTTCCTAAATTTGAATTGGTCACTATTTTCTTCATATTGTGGATTTCTGGGAAAATTAATGAAAAATAAGTAATGAATGTAATATATAATCTTCTAATTCTGTGAGCATTCATATTGTGGATTTCTGGGAAAATTAATAAAAAACAAATAATAGGTAAATATATATTCCTCTGATTCTGTGAGCAATACTAATTCAGAGCAGGAGTTAAGAAACCTCCCTAATAGGCCTACAATGAAAAAATTCTTGAGTAACTGCCAACACCATGAACTCCTTGAGTCAACACAGTACAAAAGCCTCCCTGACAATTTAGCATGGAGGTGCTTATCTATCTAAAGACAGACCTTTGTTCCCAGCTAGAGAAAAAGAGTAAAGGCTACTGTTCTGGTCAGCCTGACCCTCCACTGCTATTATGACTACCAGGTGTATGTAAAACTGCACGTATTCTTACTACTTGCATGACCCAAGCCTAAAAAGATTGTATAAAAAACTAGCTATCTGAACAATAAACAGAACAGATACACATTGCCTCTGAGCTGCTGTGTCTGTTACCCATCACCGACTCCTCATCTGCCTTTGGGAACCCCTGGTCCTAGGCTGCAGCTGAACAGGGACCCGAAGGAATGACTTTGCTCTTTAAAAAGAGACACCTCAAAAGGTAAGAATTTCTTTTGGTGAGGATAGGATCTCGTCAAGGGTTTTGTGAGCCCCCCAGTACAGTGAATAATATAATGAAGGGAAATCTGGGTGAAAGGACAAGTAATCATGGATAGTTCGGCATCTAAGGAACACCCCCGTTTGTACAGATAGTAAAATATTTGTTAGATACAAGAGAAACTAAAGTAATGCATAGACAACTTAGAGAATTTTTTCACTTTATTCAAGAATGTGCTCCTTGGTTTCCTGAGCAGGGTACTTTAAATTTGAAAACCTGGCAAAAATTAGAAAAAGAATTAAAAAGTTATTATACTATCTATGGTCTTGAAAAGGTGCCTCCAGAAGCTTTCTCTTTATGGAATTTGCTTAAAAATAGCTTGGATTCAACTCATGAAATGTATACCCTGATGAAGGACTTAGAGAAATTGACTCCTCTGTATATTGATGCTGGTCAGCCCAAGAGCTATACTAATGGGGAGAAATATTTTAGAGTAGATGGGTTTGCTATTACTTAGTCCTAATACAACAGTCACAGCTCAAATGTTACAAATGAGATTTGATCCAAGTAAAGGGTTAAATAAAAATACTGATGACATAAAAAATGCCCTAATGGTTTAAAAAGAAAAAAGAGAGTAAATCTAGATTATCCAAATCAAAAATTAGGATAGGGGTCACTGTTCCTTTAACTGCTGATCCTATAGTATGAAAGAATGAGCTACCTGTATGGGTGGAACAATGGCCACTTACTAAAGAAAAGGTTGAAGCAGCTATTAGTTTAGCACAAGAACAATTAAAACTAGGTCATATAGGACCCTCAAACGGCCCTTAGAACTCTCCAGTATTTGTTATTAAGAAAAAATCAGAAAATGGCAACTTTTACAAGATTTAAGGGCTGTTAATTTAACTATGGAAACAATGGGAGCTTTAGGATTTTGCCTCAAGGGATGGAAAATAGCCCCAATCTCTGTCAAAAATTTGCTTTAACTCAGTTTAGGAATAAATATATTGATGTGTATTGTATACATTATATGGATATTTTGCTTTCTCATAAAGACAGTGAATACTTACAACAAGCTTTAAAGATTTTAATTGAGGATTTAAAAGGTTTTGGTTTAATAGTTGCTCCTGAAAAAATTCAAATAAAACCCCCTTTTACATACTTAGGGTGAATTATAAATGCAGATACTATAATCAGTGCTCCTTTAACTTTAAGGACAGATCATTTAAAAACTTTGAATGATTTCCAAAAACTATTAGGAGATATAAATTGGCTTTGGCCTTTCTTAAAACTTACTACTAATGATTTGTTGCTGGTATTTCAAATATTAAAAGGCAATTCTAACCCTAATTCACCTCGGCTTCTTCTTACTTCAGAAGCAAAACAAGCTATTATTAAAGCTGAAGAGGCAATTTTGAAACAATATATTTTTAGATTAGATTATAATAAGTCATGGGCATTGATAATTTTAGCCACTGCACATTCTCCTATGGGATGTCTATGGCAAGAAGGGCCTATAGAATGGCTTTACCTGCCTGCTTCTCATAGAAAGGTTGTTTCATCTTATCCTTTATTGATTGCAAAATTGATTTGCAAAGGGAGATCAAGGAGTAAAGAATTATTTGGCCAGGATGTTTCTAATATTATAATTCCTTATAAGAGGAAACAATTACAATATTTATTTAAAAATAAAGATGATTACATATAGCCTTAATAAACTTTTCAGGACAAATTTTGTTCCATCTGCCTTCTCATCCTTTGTTGCACTTTGCTAACTCTCATCAATTCGTTTTTCCAAAAGTAATTAGTCATGCTCCTATAGATAATGCTGCTTTGGTATTTACTGATGGGTCTTCAAATGGTGTAGCAGTGACTATAATTGATAATAAAATTATGAAAAAAACTACTAAAGAAAAATCTGCCCAAAGGGTGAAATTGATTACAGTTATAATAGCATTTAAAATCCTAAAAGAAAAGGCCATTTTGCCAGTTTATAAAGGGACCCTACAAATTTGCTAATATAATGTGATGTTACCTCTTACAAGCTGCAAATGTACATCACCAGAACCTTTCTAGAATACTTAAAAACATGAACCATGGGTTAATTTTTCCTTATTTACTTCTAGTTATTTTTATTATGTGATAATGATGTTAAACTTAAAGATGTACAAATGAATTTGTAAAAGGTTAACAGAATATTTCTTAGCCCAACTAACCAAATGAAAGAAAGAGATGACTTAAATTACAATAATTAGAGATGAAAAAGGGGCTATTACAACAGATATCAGTGAAATACAGGATCACTAGGGACTATTTTGAAAGCCTATATCTCAACACATTAGGAAAATCTAGAAGAAAGGGATAAATTGCCAGACACATATACCCTACCAGGGGTTGGGTTTAGCTCAGTTAGTAGAGTGCTGCTCTGTGTGCTCTGGGGGTCTGAGTTTGATCTCCAGCACTGCAAAAATAGGAAAATGACATGAAAGCCCACTTCTGAAACAATCCCAAAACAATTGGCCATTGAAAACCCTATGAATAGCAGAGAAGCACTGACAATAGTGCAGGTATGGTATAGTGTTGTGGAGTGTTTAGTTCTGTTGAACATAGGGTCATTATCAGTTGGACCCAATTTGACAGCACCTAACACCATCACCAATGAAAAAAACAATATGCCTTCCCAAAATCAAACTAAGAGGTTATTAAAAAAAAAAACCCAAACAGATCAATAACATGTAATGAGATTGAAACAGTACTAAATCTCCCAACAAGGAAAATCCCAGGAACAGAGAGATTCATTACTGAATCCTACCAGTCCTTTAAAGAGGAAATAACACCAGTGCTTCTTAAAGCATTCCATAAATTAGAAAAAGAAGAAACGCTTCCAAATTCCATCCATGAAACCAAAACTGGGTAACTACACAGCAAAAACAGAAAGATGTAGACAAACATCCTTGATGAGCATAGATGCAAACATTCCCAATAAAAAACTTGCAGACAAAATTCAATAACACATTAAGAAGATCATATATACCATGTTCAAGATGGTTTTATTACTGGAAGGATAGGATATTTCAACATATGCAAATCAATTAGTGTACTGCAGTACACAAATAGAATCAATGATAAAAAGTACATGATCATCTCAATAGACACAGAAAAATTTTGACAAAAAGCAACATCCCTTCAAGATAAAAGCCCTTCATAAACTAGGTATAGTACAATCATATCTCAACATAATAAAGATTATATATGGCAAACCCACAGGTAGAATCATATTGAATGGGGAAAAACTGAAAGCATTTGCACTGATATCAAGAATGAAATAAGGGTGTCCACTATCATCACACTTATTTAATACACTTGAAAATTTGTTATTGTTATTAGGTGCCATTGAGTCAGTATCCGACTCATAGCAACCGTCATAGGGTTTTCAATGGCTGACTGTTTCGGGATTGTCTTGGGAGTGGATTGCCAGGCCCTTCTCCCATTTTTTCAGTGGAACCGCTCAAAACTTGAAAATTTAGCCAGAGCAATAAAGGAAGAGAAAGAAATAAAAGGGTTGCAAATAGGAAAGGAAAGAATGAAATCATCCCTATTTGCAGATGATGTAATCCGGTGCTTCGAAGACCCTAAAGACACCACAAGAAAAGTTTTGGAACTGATAAATTCAGCAAAGAAGAGGATATAAAACAACACTGAAAAAAAAGTAATTTCTTAATGTACCAATGACAAACATGTTGAGAAAGAAATCAGGAGACAATCCCATTAACATTACCCCCTTAGAAAATGCCTAGGAATAAACCTAACCAAGGAGACAAAAGCAATGAAAACTATAAATACTGAAGAAAGAAATTGAAGAAGACACTAGGAAATGGAAAGAACTTGCATGTTCAGAGATCATCAGAATTAATATTGTGAAAATGGTCATATTATCAAAATTGATATACAGATTCAACTCAATATCCATCAAAATACCAATGATACTTTTCATAAAACTAGAAAAAAACATCCAAAAATTCATGGAGGCGCAAGAGACCCTGAATAGCCAAAACAATTTGAACAAAACAAGTAATGCTGGAGGCATTAAAAACCTGATTTAAAATTATACTACAGAGTCACAAAAACAGCATGATATTGGCACAAAAACAGACAAGTAGATCAGTGGAATAGAATAGAGGATCCAGAAATAAACCTTCTCATCTATTGCCAACTTATTCTTAACAAAGTTGCCAAAAACACATTGGAGAAAAGATAGCCTCTTTAACAAATGGTGGTTGGAAAACTGGATATTCTCATGTAGAAAACTGAAAACATTAGATCCCTATCTCTCACTCTGCACAAAAACCAACTCAAAATATATCAATGTTCTTAATAATATATTGGTACTTAGAAAGTCCTAAAGGAAAACATAGGGAAAACACTTTAAGGTACAGACATAGGCAATGATTTCCTGAACAGGACACAAATAGCCAGGAAATAGTAACAATAACTGATGAGTGATATTCCATCAAATTAAAAAGACTCTTAACAGAACAGGAAACAACAGAGTGAAGAGACAGCCTACTGAATGGTAGAATATATTTGTCAGCCATTCATATGACCAAGGATTGTTGTTGTTGTTGTTGTTAGGTGCTGTCGAGTAGGTATCTGACTCATAGCGACCCTCATAGGGTTTTCAATGGTAACTGTATCTGGATTGCCTTGGGAGTGGATTGCCAGGCCCTTCTCCCAGTTTTGTGCTGCTGGGAATTGAACTCAAGACCTCAGAGACTGCAGCACAGCGCTCTACCAACTGAGCTAAACCCCAGCCCGACCAAAGACTAGTATCCAGAATATATGAAGAACTCAAAAATTTTACACCCAGAGAACATGCAATGCAGTCAATAAATGACCAAATGAAGTGCACAGATGCTTCTCAAAGGAAGTACGAATTGTTAGTAATTACATGAAAAAATGTTCTTCATCTTTAGCCATCAGAGAAATGCAAATCAAAACTACTTGAGATTTCATTCACCCCAGCCAGAATGGCTTGCATCAATAATACAAACACTGTGGAAGATAGGTAGAAAATGGAACACTTACAAACTATTGATAGGAAAGTAAATTTGTTCAGCCATTATGGAAATAAGCGTAGAAGTTCCTTTAAGAAAAAAAGAAACTAAATAATAGAGCTGGTTGTGATAATGCATGCATGTATTCCCAGCTCTATGAGGCTGAGGCAGGAAGATTGTGAGTTTGAGGCCCACCTGGGCTATGTAGTGAGACCTTGTCTTAACAAATCAATAAATAAATAAACTTAAAAAGGCAGGTAAGATAAAATTAAAAAATGAAAAACAAACAACTAAAAATAGAACTATCTTTTTATTTAGCTACACTACTCCTGGGTATATACCCAAAGGAACCAAAGCATATGGTAGAGATACCTGCATCCCTATGTTTCTTATGGCACTAGTCACCATGACCAAGTTTATGGAATCAGCCTAAATACCTATCAATGGGTGACTGGATAAACAAAATGTAGTATGTATATAATGGAATATTATTCAGCCATAAAAAAGAAGAAATCATGCCGTTTGTAGGCAAATAGATGGAACTAGAGACTATCATGTTAAATGAAATAAACTGTACTCAGAAAAACAATTATAACATGTCTTCTCTCATATGTTGTCGTTGTTGTTAGGTGCCATCGAGTCATGTCCAACTCATAGCGACCCTTATAGGGTTTTCAATGGCTGATTGTTTCGGGATTGCCTTGGGAGTGGGTTACCACGTCCTTCTCCCATTTTTGTGGTGCTGGGAATCGAACTCGGGACCTCAGAGACTGCAGAGTGGCGCTCTACCAACTGAGCTAAATCCCAGCCCTTTCTCTCATATGTAGAACTAAAAATGGAAACAAAGCAAAAGACTAACAAAGAAAGATACCAAGAGATGCCATGAAAGCAGAGAGAGACTATTAGAGAAGAGGAAGAAGGTCAAAGTTAAGGAAAAAGGAAGGAAGGGGACAGTAATAAGGGGTAGAAACGATCAAAATATGTCATATGTATGTACAAAATTTTCACAATGAAACCCATTACTCTGTATAATTAATATGAGCTAATAATTTTTAAAAGGGTAAAAAAGCAACCCACCTTTGGGGCTGGGGTTGTAGCTCAGTGGTAGAGCATTTGCCCAGCTTGTGTGAAGAGGCCCTGAGTTCAATCCCCTGCACCATATAAACAAAAACAAAGTACTCTGGTATTCTGAACCCTCACAAGAATCACTAATTAAGCTCCTTACAATATTTTAGGATTTCTCTAACCCACTTGTCCAATTTTTTCTGCCAAACTTATCTTACAAACCAATTCCAATGTCTTGTCTGCCTTAGGTATAGTCAGGCAATGACCCCAGTTCTTGGCACTAATTTTCTGTCATAGTCTGTTTTCCATCACTGTAGCAAAATACTTGAAATGATCACTTCAAAAGAGGAAGGTGTATTTTGGCCCACAGTTTTGGAAGTTTCAGTCTATGGTCAGTGGACCTCATTGCTTTGGGGCCTATGGTGAAGCAGCACATCATGGCTGGGAATTCATGCCGGAATTGCTCATCTAATGGCTGGAAAATGAAATAGAACAAGCAGAAGAGACCAGAGTCCCACAATCCCCTTTGAGGCCACTTTCCCAAAGCCCTGAAACTTCCCGTGAGGCCTCTCCTCTAAAAGTGTCTACCACATCCCAATTGCACCACACTATGAGCCAAACTTTTTACTCACGGGACATTCTAGATCCAAACTGTAGCAAACGGTATTAACAAACCTATGCTTAGAAGACACTAAGGACACTACCAGAAAAGTTTTGGAACTCACAAATTCAACATTAGGAAAACAAAAGTGCTTACAACTGGGTCATTAGGCAACTTCATGATAAATGGAGAAAAGATTGAGGTTGTCCAATATTTTGCTTTACTTGGTTCTAAAATCAACACCCATGGAAGCAGTATTCTCAAGAAATCAAAAGATTTATTACATTGGGAAAAGGGTTGAAAAGTAAAGATGTCACACTGAAAATGAGGGTGGCCTTGACTCACACCATGATAGTTTTAGTTGCAACTTACACTTTTGAAGCCTTGGCAATGTATAAGGAAGTCAGGAGAAGAACTGATGCTTTTGGTTTATGGTGCTGGAGAAGAATACTGAATACACAATGAACTGCAAAACGAACCAACAGATCCATCCTAGAAAAAGCACAACCAGTGTGTTCCTTTGAAGCATGGATGGCTACACTGCATCTAAGGTATTTTGGACATGTAGTCAGGAGGAACCAATCCCCGGACAAGGACATCATGTTTGAGACAGTATTGGGTCAAAGAAAAAACAGAAGACCCTCAACCAGATGGATTGACACAGTGTCTGCAACAGCGGACGTAAACATAAAAAAGATACAGTGCCTGGAACAGTGTTGGAGAGTGTTTCATTTTGTTGTGCAAAGGGTCACTATGAGTGGAACCCAATTCCATGGCCCCTAACAATAACAACAATATTGCCAACATCACTTGAAGTTTTTCCTTCATTGACTCATCAAAGTAAATCCAAATTTCATAGTTTTGGTGCTATTTTTAGGAGCTAAGATTCCCCTCAATAGAAGATTATCTGGAAAATGAGAAATACTATTTCCTAGTATCTACTGGAGTATTAGAATTGCCCCTCCAGAGTTTCTGGTTTTATTAGTACAGTTTTGGCTTAGCCCTGGACAATATATTATCATACCTGTGAGTGCTGGAATGCTACTGGATGGTGCTGGTAAAAAATGTGATGCAAAGGAAAACTTGGACAAAGCTATAAAACAGTGCATTTTAAGTGCTACAGAAATTATGCCGATAGTGTTCTTTAAAGAAAGGAAGGAATTGGGAACTCAGTGATGGCTGGAATGGGCTGGGAAGACTGGAGAAATAAGAATGAAAACAAGACTTAAAGAATGATTTGAAAATAAGTTCAGAAGATAGAGGGACGTGATGTTGTTGTTAGGTGCTGTCGAGTCTGAATCATAGTGACCCTCATAGGGTTTTCAATGGATGATTGTTTTGGGATGGCCTTGGGAGTGGATTGCCATCTCCTTCTCCCATTTTTGTGGTGTTGGGAATGGGACTTGGGACCTCAGAGACTTCAGAGTGGCGCTCTACCAACTGAGCTAAATCCCAGCCCACAGAGGGACATGATAGGCTGCTGAAATTCTAGCTAGGACAGAGAAAGGGCCACAAATTTTTGAGAAAATGGTCCACAAGTTTCTCAGTATATGAACTCTGCAGTTGGGCAGTAAAGAACATGTGCTGATAATGATGCTGCAAAGACCGCATACCATGGGGGAGTGTTTAATCTAGTTGGAAATATAAAACACAGCTGTATAGTAATAAAACCTTGGAATCCCCTGATGAGCAATAAAGAAAATAAAGGTTATGGGTGTTTGGAAATGAAAGGAATCATATCCATGGAAGGACTTACAGTGGCTTTTGTTGTTGTTGTTGTTGTTGTTAGGTGCCGTTGAGTCAGGTCTGACTAATAGCAACAGAATGAAACACTCCTTGGTTCAGTGCCAGGCACATGATCTTATTTGTGTTTAAGCCCATTGTTGAAGGCACTGTGTCAATCTATCTAGTTGAGGTTTTTTTTTGTTTTTTTTTTAGTGACTCTTCACTCTCCCAAACATGATGTCCTTCTCCAGGGATTGGTCCCTCCTGACTACATGTTCAAAGTACCTCAGACACAGCCTAGCCATCTTGCCTCCAAGGAACACTCTATTTGCACTTTTTCTAGGATAGATGTGTTGGTTCTTTTGGCAGTCCATGGTATATTCAATATTCTTCTCCAGTACCATAATTCAAAAGCATTAATTCTTCTTCCTTCCTTATTCCTTGCCCAGATTTCAAAAGCATAAATTACAACTGAAACTATCATGGCATGAGTCAGGGGTACCTTCACCTTCAATATGACATCTTTACTTTTCAACACTTTAAAGAGGCTTTTTGCAATAGCTTTTCCCAGTCTAATGCATGTTTTGATTTCTTAGCTGCTGCTTCCATGGGTGTTGATTTTAGGACCAAATAAAGCAAAATATTGGACAACCTCAGTCTTTTCTCCATTTATCATGAAGTTGCCTAATGACCCAGTTGTAATGATTTTGCTTTCTTGATGTTGAGATGCAATCCATACTGAAGGCTATGTTCTTTGGTTTCATCAATAAATATTTCAAATCCTCTTCACTTTCAGCAAGCAGAGATGTGTCATCTGCATAATGCAGGTTGATAATGAGTCTTCCTCCAATCCTAATGCTATGCTCTTCTTCATGAAGTCCAGCTCCTCAAATTATTTACTCAGCATAGTGATTGAAGAGGTATGGTGAAAGGATATAACCCTGACACACACCTTTCCTAACTTTAAACCAGGCAGCATTTCCTTGTTCTGTTTGAATGAGTGCCTCCGGGTGCATGTACAGATTCCTCATGAGTACAAATAGATACAAATATGGTATTCCCATATTCACAGTTTTGTCCATAATTTGTTATTATCCACACAGCCAAATGCCTTTTCATGGTTGATAAAACATAAATACCTTTCTAATATTTTCTGTTTCCAGCTAATATCCCTCTGACATCAACAATGATGTCCCTGGTTCCACGCCCTCTTCTGAATCTGGCTTGATTTTCCTGTGGTTCCCTGCCTATATAATTTGCAGTCACTTTTAAATAATCTTTAGTAAAATTTTGCTTGAGTGTGATATTAATGATATTGTTTGATAGTTTCCACATTCTATTGGGTACTCTTTGTTGGGAATAGGCACAAATATTGATCTCTTCCAGTCAGTTGGGCAGGTAGCTGTTTTCCAAATCTCTTGGTATAAACAAGTTAGCTTCTCCAGCACTGCATCTGTTTGTTGAAACATCTCTATTGGTATTCCATCCATTTCTGGAGCCTTGTCTTTTACCAGTTCCTTCAAGTCAGCTTCCACTTTGTCCTTCAACATCATTAGTTCCTGATCTTATGCAACCTCTTGAAATGGTTGGTCATCCACCCAGTCTTTTTTGTATAATGACTATGCATTCCTTCCATCTTCTTTTGATGTTTCCTGCATCGTTTAATATTTTCCCTATAGAATCCTTCACTATTGCCACTCAAGGCTTGAATTTTTTCTTCAATTCCTTAAGCCTGAGAAACCAAAGATGTTCTTCCTTTTTGGTTTTCTGTCTCCAGCTCTATGCAATGTCATTAAAATATTTGATTTTGTCTTCTGGAACTGCCCTTCGAAATCTCCTGTTCCTTAATTTCATCATGTCTTCCTCTTATTTTAGTTGCTTGATGTTCAAAAGGGCAAGTTTCAGAGTCTTTTCTGACATGTAATTTGTTCTTTTTCTATTCTTGTCTTTTTAGTAATCTTTTGCTTTCCTCATCAATGATGTCTTTGATGTCATGCCATAATTTTCTGTTCTTCTATCATTAGTGTCTACTGCATTAAACCTACTATTGGGGTGGTCTCTGAACTCAGGTAAGATATACTCAGGGTCCTTCCTTTGCTCTTTTACTCTTGTTCTAATTTTCTTCAGTTTCACATTGAACCTGAATATGAGCAATTTATGGTCTGATACACAACCAGCACCTGGTTTCATCCTGACATTTGATATTGAGCTTTACCATCATCTGATTTCCACAAATATAGTCAATTTAGTTCCTATATATCCCATCTGGTGAATCTCATGTGCATAGTCCCTATTCATGTTGGTGAAAAAACATATTTTCAATGAAAAGTTCATTAGTCTGACAGAATTCTTTTATTTATTTATTTATTTTTTTTTTGCGGTACTGGGTGTTGAACCCAGGGCCTTGTGCTTGCCTGCTCTGCAAGTGCTGGACCATTGAGCTACACCCTCAGCCCATTTTTTTACTTTTTGAGACAGGGTCTCACTAAGTTACGCAGACTGCCTCTGGTCTTGAACTTGCAGTCCTCCTGCCTCCGCCTCCCAAGCTGCTGGGATTACAGGCGTGCGCAACGGTGCCTGGCTGCGTTCTGACAGAATTCTATCACACAATCTCCATCATCATTTCTGTCACCAAGGCCATATTTTCTAACTACTGAGGCTTCTTTATTTCCAACTTTTGCACTCGAGTTACCAATAATTATCAGTGCATCCTGATTGCATGTTTGATCTATTTCAGATTGCAGAATCTGGTAAAAATCTTCTCTACCTTCTTTTGTGGACTTAGTGGTGGGTACATAAATTTGAATAATAGTCATATAAATTGACCAGGCTAGTAAACATGTGGATATTATTCTATTACTGACAGCATTGTACTTCAGGACAGATCTTGAGAAGTCTTTTTTTATGATGAATGCAACTCCATTTCTCTTTAATTTGTAATTGCCAGCATAGCAGACCATATGATTGTCTGATTCAGAATGGCCCATGCCAGGCCATTTTAGCTCACTGATGCCTAGAAAATCGATGTTTATGCACTCTATTTCTCTTTTGACAATTTCTAATTTTCCTAAATTCAGACTACATACATTCTACTTTCCAATTATTAATGGATGTTTACAGTTGTTCCTCCTCATTTTGAGTCATGCAACATCAGCAAAAGGAGGTCCTAGGGTTTTACTCCATTCCCATCATTAAGGTCGATTCTATTTTGAGAAGGCATCTCTTCCCCAGTCTTCTTTGGGTGCCTTCCAACCTGTGGATGGGGGCGCTTAATTTCTAGCACTATATCTGGCAGTGCTTCTCTGCTATTCATAGGGTTTTCAATGGCTAATTGTTTCAGGAATGGGCTGCCAGGTCCTACTCCTTAATCTTTCTTAGTCTGGAAGCTCAACTGAAACCTGTCTACCATGGGTGACCCTTCTGGTATTTGTAATACCAGTAGCATACCTTTCAGAATCATAACAACATGCAAGCCCCCACCATATGGCAAACTGACAGACAGACATATTGGGGAGAGTGCCTTTAGAGAGTTGTATCTTCCTAGACACCATGAAGTCCTTCAGACATAAAATGTTAGGCTCTTTGGACAGGTAGATACAATCTGAGATAGCAGTGATGGTAATGAAGATTTCATATATGAAGAACAGTGCAAGAAAAGGTAATAAGTCAGAAAAGAGCAAGATTTTTAGAGAACAATTTTATGCAGAACACAGCAGTTACTTGATTTTGAACAAGGAAATATGACTAAGCACACTGGGGGTGTTGTTTTGAGGAAATGGGGCTATTTCAGCCAAAATCAGAGAACACAACCTGGAGCCTTGGTTCTTAATGAATTATGGAACAGGAAGTATTTCCATTTGTTTTCTCATAGGTGGTAGGGTGACCAGAGTATTTTCTACTTTAGCTCTCCAGGCATTTATAATTCAGAACTAGACAGGGGTAATGGCTGAAGTACTGGGTTTTCATAAAGGATCATCTTGGGCAACTGAGAATTGCATTGGGTGATGCTTTGTGGAAGTGACTTGTGCTCAAGCACAAACAATTAGCTTATCATCTCCTTGTGCTGCTTTTCATGATCATATGGGGAAAACGTGTTTTTCTTCTTCTTTTTTTCAGTACTAGGGGCTAAAACCAGGTTGGTTTGCTCTCTACCACTGAGCTGTGCCCCCAGTACCCCTATAATTTTTTTTTTACCTTGTGACAGGGTCTTGCTAAATTACACAGGCTGCCTCTGGCCTCAAACCAGCGAGCCTCCTGCCTCCGCCTCCTGGGTCACTGGGATTACAGGTGTGTGCCACCGCACCAGCAAATGGGGTTTTCATTTGCCTATCATATTCTAGCGATTCTACAAAAGCAGGACAAGTACCAAGCAATTAAAATTGTTAATGAGATAAAGCTATTGAAGCAACCCTATGTTGGTGGTCACCGGACTCTTCATCATGTTTGTTCCTACTCTTTCTAAGTCCCACAAATGGGTATCTCCATCAACAACCTCTTGCTCTGCTGGCACCATGTTAGGGTACAATGATACAGTTCAGGAAAATGGAAGGACTAGAGGGATTGCTTGTCTACAGCCATACCACCCTGGTGTCCTATCTCATCAGATCTCAGGAGCTAAGCAAGGTTGGGACTGGTTAGGACTTGGATGGGAGACTACCTGGGAATGCTAAGTGCTATAGGGTTGGGTGGAGGACCTGGCAGCCCACTTGAAGAATTCAGCCATTGAAAACCCTATGAATAGCAGAGAAGCACTGACAACAATGCCAGGCATGGCAAAGTGTCAGTTAGTGTTTCATTCTGTTGCATATAGGATTGCTATGAGTTGGCCTTGACTTGGTGATGTCTAACAGAGGTGTTGCTTAGGGATAGAGCCCTTGCATAGCATGTTCACGGCCCTGGGTTTGATCTCTAGCACCACAAAAACAAACAAACAAGTAAATAAGTAAACAGCAGCAGCAAAAACAAAAAGAAAAAAAGAAATGGAGCACCAAACTTATTGTTCTAAAATTCCATGTCAACCAAATCTTTTTAGGTTTTCCTATTTTATCATTATATTCTCTTCCTTAGAGAAAATTTTTCTTTGCTTTTCCCAGGGTAATATCTTCAAACTTGTGCTCTAATTTTAATGGTTAAAGATGGCTGGGAGTTGAGGAGGGATCAAATCTCCAAGGGACTTGGAAGAGAAAGAACAGGGAATATTTCAAAACTTATTACTCTACCATAATTAGAGTAATAAATCATAGAATCATTAGAGATTATTTCACGTCTACTTAGGTAAAATCATCTGTCCTTTTATGACATCAGTTCCCAGTTTTCTTCAGGCTGCACAGGGCTGAAAACCCAAGCACATTTGCACTTGGCTACTCTAAAAGTCATTGAAAATAGAGAGGGACAGAAATTAATGCAGTAACTCACTCTACTGGAATACCTAGTATACATATATAGAGACTGCACTCCAAAGTATATAGTGGGAGTTTTAAGCTTTATGTTTCAGTCAACCCAGGCGGTTAGTTTGCTCATGTTTCAGATTCTGAAGAATCTGTGAACTTGTTGATGTGCTTAGGTACCTTTGAGTAGGGCCTGATTCATAGCCAGCTTATGCACAACAAAACAAAACACTCCCTGGTTCTGTATCAGATACACAATCTTTTTTATGTTTAAGTCCACTGCTGCACACACTGTGCCAGTCCATCTAGTTGAGGGTTTTTCTTTTTTTCATCGACTTGCCAGTCTCACACACATGATGTTCTTCTCCAGGAATTGGCCCTTTCTAACTACATGTCCAGTCTAGGCATCCTTGTTTCCAATGAACACTCTGGTTGCATTTTTCTAGGACAGATCTATGGGTTCTTTTGGCAGTCCAGAGTATATTCAGCATTTGCCTCCGGCACCATAAATCAAAAGGATCAATTCTTCTCCTGTCTCCCTTATTCAATGTCGAGCTTTCACAGCCATATGATCCAACTGAAAATACCATGGCATGAGTCAGACACACCTTTGTCTTCAATGTGACATCTTTACTTTTCAATACTTTAAAGAGATCTTTTGCCACAGCCTTTCCCAATGCAATGTGTCTTTTGATTTCTTGACTGCTGCTTCCATGGGTGTTGATTGTAGAACCAAATAAAGCACAATACTGGGGAATCTCAATCTTTCTTCTATTTATCATGAATTTGCTTACTGACCAGTGGTAAGGATTTTTGTTTTGTTGAGGTTGGGTCGCAATCCATACTGAATGCTGTATTCTTTTCTCTTCATCAGTAAATGTTTCAAATCCTCTTCACTTTCAACAAACAGAGTTGTGTCATCTGCATAATGCAGGTTGTTAATGAGTCTTCCTCCAATCATGATGCCATGTTCTTCATATATTCCAGATTCTTAGATTATTTGCTCAGCATAGAAATTGAAGGGATATGGTGAAAGGATATAGCGTGACACACACCTTTCTTGACTTTAAACCAAGCAGTATTTCCTTGTTCTGTTTGAATTACTGCCTCCTGTTTCATGCCTCCAGATTCCTCATGAGTATAATTAAGTGCTCTGGTATTCCCATTTTTTGCAATGTTATCCCAAATTTGTTATGATCCACATAGTCAAATGCCTTTGCATAGTTAATGAAACATAGACACCTTTCTGATATTCTCTGCTTTCAGCTAATATCCACTTGACATCAGCAATGATGTCCCTGCTTCCACATCCTCTTCTGAATACTGCTTTATTTTCCAGGATTTCTCTGTCTATATATTGCTATAATCACTTTTGAATTATCTTTAGTAAAAGTTTGCTTGAGTGTCATATTAATGATATTGTTCAATAGTTTCTACATTTTGGTTGGGTCCCCTTTCTTGGGAATAGGCACAAATATGGATCTCTTCCCGTTAGTTGGCCATGTAACTCTTTTCCAAATCTCTTGGCATAAATAAATTAGCACATCCAGTGCTGCATCTGTTTGTTGAAACATTTCTATTAGTATTCCACCCATTCCTGGAGGCTTGTGTTTCACCAGTTCCTTTAAGGCAGCTTCTAGTTTGTCTTTCAATACCGTTGATTCCTGATCTTGTACAACCTCTTGAAATGGTTGGACATCCACTAATTCTGTTTTTGTATAATGACTCTGTGAATTCCTTCCATCTTCTCTTAATGTTTCCTGTGTTGTTCAATATTGTCCTTGTAGAATTGTTTAATATTGCCACTAGAGGCTTGTATTTTTTCTTCAATTCCTTAAACTTGAGAAAAACAGAACATGTTCTTCCCTTTAGGTTTTCCATCTCCAACTCTTTGCATAAATCATTATAATATTTGATTTTGTCTTCTTGAGCTGCCCTTTGATATCTTCTGTTTAGTTACTTGTCTTCATCATATCTTCCTTTCTCTTTAGCTACTCAACATCAAGGGCAAGTTTCAGAGTCTTTTTTGGCATGCAATTTGGTCTTTTTTTTCCTGTCTTTTTAATTACCTTTTGCTTTCTTCATGAATGATGTCTTTGATCTCATGCAACAACTCTTGTGGTCTTCTATTATTAATGTCTAATGCATTAAACAATGGGCTGGGATTTAGCTCAGTTGGTAGAACGCTGTGCTGCAGTCTCTGAGGTTCCGAGTTCAATTCCCAGCACCGCAAAAATGGGAGAAGGGCCTGGCAATCCACTCCCAAGGCAATCCCAAAACAGTCAGCCACTGAAAACCCTATGAGGGTAGCTATGAGTTGGATACCGACTCCATGGCACCTAACAATAACAACAATGCATTAAACAAGTGCTTGAGGTGGTCTCTGAACTCAAGCAGGATATACTCATAGTCATACCTTGGTTCTTATATACTTGTTTGAATTTTCTTCAGTTTCACATTAAACCTGCATATGAGCAGTTGCTGGTATTATCCACAATCAGCACCTGGTCTTGTTTAGCTAACAATTATGTCAGTGGCAGTGGGACACATAGGCTAGCACTGCCACTGTAAACTGACAAGTTCCTCACTAGGGACCTCTACTCAGTGGAAGCCAAGACATTGTCTCCATTATAGAAAAGGATTTCAGGATGAGTCAAAAAGAGAAAAAGTTAGGGAATTTATTGAGTAGAGATAAGAAACAGTGCATACCTTAGATTTAAGTATGGGCATTAGAAGAAAAAAAGAGACACTTCAGAAAAAAATTTTGATACACTTCTAAGACATGGATGTGGGCTTTTTCAGAGACAGAGCTGTGCCTGAGTGCCATATATATATATATATATATATATATATATATATACACATATATATGACATATGACAATATATATAACAATATATAGTTCTATCTATAACAATAGTTATATATAGTTTATATATATAACAATATATAACACTATATATATAGTGGGTTTTGTAGATACATTGCCTCAAGGATGTAATTTACTACCATGTTTAAAGTTTAAGCAAAGTAAGCCGGGCGCAGTGGCACACTTCCTGTAATCCCAGCAGCTCGGGAAGCAGAGTCAGGAGGATAGCAAGTTCTAGACCAGAGGCAGTCTGTGTAACTTAGCGAGACCTTGACTCAAAAAGTAAAAAAAAAAAAAAAAAAAAAAAAAAAAAA